>JAMYWO010000354.1:6583-21011 GCA_024220525.1 Cochliopodium minus | reverse complement strand
TAAAATTAAAATAATTACTCTTTCCTTGTTTTTCTAATTGTTTCCCAAACAACACAATGTCATCAAAAGAGATGATCAAAGAATCATTAAACTTATTCAACTGCGAGACAACATTCACCTTCTCATCCTCTCCTTCTTCCTTTCCTCCAAAACACTTTTCTACGAGAGTATCAGTAGATTCAGACAAGACAATAATGTGTTTCAAGTTAGGAACTCTTTTGGAGGCCTCTTGGAATGAAGGAAGAAACTTCTTTTCGCAAAAAACAACTGTTGTTTTGAATCTCGTCAAAATGAAGTCTAGATCCCTTGAGATCACGTTTTCCATACTGTTGCAGTGCATTGGCGATGTGATGAAATTGTACAGAACGCTCATAAAGTCTATTTGGAACCTATTTAAAATGAAAGTAAAGTAATCTGCATGAATTCTTAAAAGATGTTTTTTTTTTTTACCATTCTGGTCTGAATTAATTCAAAAATTAATCAAATAATTTAATCCAAATTTCTCCAAACCTATTATAAGAGCATATACACAATCCTCTATCCATATACTCTGAATCATTCATCGCTTTGAACAATGAAAATCCATCTCCTAACCATCCCACTAACTTTTGCACTTGTTTGTAGGATATCCAATCAAAATGATCTTTGAGATGATTATTCTCATCGTATCCCCTCCATCCCAAACATCTCCTATCAGAATAATACTTGAATATCTTTTCAATAGAATCTTTCGATGTCTCTCCTTTCCTCAACTCCCTCTTTGATTGTGGATGTCCAACTTCTCTGTACATAAAATGTGAATCCTTATGTTTGCAGGCTTTATAGCATTTAACACAAACCACATATGCTTCTATACCTGTTATCATTCAAACAAATAATAAATAATTGATGAGTTTATAAATATTGATGGTTACAATCTCCACATATATAGTAAATCATTGTTTTCCTCTTGCATTTCCTGCACATTATCTCAAATGGAAATGTAAAATTCGTTTTTGATTCAAAATCGCACAATAAACCCAATAATGTCTTTTCATCCTTATTATCTGTTGGGATCTTTCTTTCATAACCTTGGATAAAGAATTTAAAAATGATTTTATCTTTTTTTGATTCATAAATGGAAATTAAGCAAATAAATTACTTAAAAGATAGATCTCATCCAATGTTAAATTCAAATACTCTTTCCTTATCTTCTTTGAATTCTCGATCATTTTTTATTTGTTATAAAATATAAAAAAAAAAAAAATGAAGTATCATGAAAAAGTACATTTCACATTAAATTATATTATTATTAACCCTCAATTCTTCGTTCTAGTATTTCAAGGAACCAGTACCATTGACTGAAGAGCAAAAAGAAAAAATTGTTCAAATGAGAAGCAATTTGAAATTGAGCGAGAAAGAATGGAAAGATAAAGACATTGAAAGGTAAACTTGAAAATTAAGAATTACATACATAATGTTTAATTTTAACCTTATCAATGCAGATTTAATATAAAACATATTTTAAATATCAAATTTCTTCTCAAAAAATAGATTTTTGATCGCAAGAAGCTGGGATTTGCTAAAGGCAGACGAAATGATTCAAAATTACATCAAATGGAGAAAAGATCAAAAACCCATCGAATCAGAGAGATTCAAATTGTTGGTGCACCAAAGATCATTGTACCTCTCTGATGTCAGGGACAAATTCAATAGACCTGTACTCATCTCCTACCCCGCACGTCACAATCCTAACACCAGAGTTTTGGATGATGTAGTTGGGGCAACTGTATTTCTTTTGGACAGTGCTATACATTTGGCAGAGGATACAAACACTTTTGTTATTCTCTTCGATATGGCTAATTGGTAAAAGAAAATTAGGATTATTTTGAATACAAACAAAATTTTCATTATCAACTCGTCTATAGGGGTCTTCGTAACATTGATTATGATTTTTTGAAGAAAATCCTGGAGATTTTTCAAAATTATTATCCAGAAAGAGCTGGAACCATCTTTGTTATTAATTATGTAACCCAAATTCCATTATCCTTCCATTATAACACATATATAACAATATTTTCTTTAATAGCCAATTATATTTTGGGTGGCATGGAAGATTTTCAGTCCTTGGATCGATCCAAATACAAAAAACAAAATTTTCTTCGTCAAAAATCCAGAATTGTTGGAGATTTTGGATAAAGGTAAGAAGATTCACTATTTCTGAAGAAATTTCCCTTTTTATATTCTAAATTCTAGATTGCATCCCTACCAGTTTGGGTGGTACTAAAGCCCAACCATCACCTAGAATCGATACCTTCTCCAAAATCTCCATTGAAGAGCAAGAGAAAAAATTGTTGGAGGAACTCAAAAAAGAGGAGGAAGAGATTGATAATATGAATGAGGAGAAATAGGATGTAAAAAAGAAATATTGAATATCAAAACGATTATATTAATATCGTTATACTTTTAACAAAAAATGTTAATAAAAAATTGATTGAAATATCAACAAAATTTGGAGGTTATGGGAATATTTTTTTATATTATTTTTTGTTGAATTTCCCACACAAAATTAGACAAGGCCAACATAGAAGTACCCCAGGGATGCCTACAAACACAAACCCAACGATTGCCAATGTACCATAATCTGCACCATAAGCAATTTATTTTACATTAAAAAAAAAAAAAATGAGATTCAAGTTTACCTGCTCTTCTGATTTGGACATAAACATAATTGGGGGTTGGAAAAGTCCCGAAACCTTCTAATTGTCTGAAGGATACCTGAAATAAAAAATATAGTGAAAATTGTGGATATATATATTTGTTCTCTTTACAGATGTTTTCAAAGTCCCTCCTTGATCTGCTTTGAAAGTTGGGTAATTTATACTATCCAAACCCAAATATTCTTGTGATTTTCTCTTACATCCAGTTTCATTACAAGGAACAGGAAGGAAAGAGCTGATGACTGTGGGAAAAGAATATATAATTGAAAAAGTTTAAAGCATTCATTCATTACCTGGAAAATCAGAATTTGGTTTTATCACTACAAAAAAAATATATACAAAGATGATATGTATGTACACTCGATTTATACCTGTTCCCTGAAAATATCCATAATCTTTTTTGAAACATTAATTTGTTAACAATGAAAATTTGTTAGTAAAAATGATTGTTAATTGGATCAACATTAATCAAGAAAAAAAAACATTAGAAATGATAATATGATATTTGGATGTCATTGATCAAGTATATAGTATCTTTTGTTGAGATATAAAAATTGATCCAAATTATATGGCGCAGATTAAATTCTCACAAAAAAATTTTCAATATGAAAGGAAATTTTAACCAGTATCAAACTTGTCACTTTGTAATCCATACACTGGAAACAAATTATAATTCTGCCCTTGATTGTTGAATGCGATTGATACATTTGCTTGGTTGCTATCTGAATATCTCAGGCTTTCACAAGGTAAGAGTTTAAAATTTTAAATTTGAATATTTTACAATCCGAATCTATAATTAGTATCTGACCTCAAGTATTTGGATGGCACTGAAGAAAAAATTATATAATTTATTTGGGTTTAAATCTTATGTTCAGATTTTTTTAGTAATGAGGATCAATTTACCTTGCCATTCCACTGTTTGTGGATCAGTGAGTGTTGTTGGATCTGGACATATTCCATCTTTCGTGTTCACTGATAGATACAAATTGGGTGTGTTTGATGGACAGATTTTAACTTGAATGAAAAGAGAATTTTAAATATCATATTAATATCTTCGTTTAAAAAAAAAATACCCATATAATTTGATGTGTATCCATGTTGTATTCCAATTATTATCTTGAAGAGAAATAAACATCATCGTTAAAAAATTAAAATTTGAAAAATTAAATAAAATTTAGAAACCATTGCTAGAATAAAAAGGATATTATATTAATTTGAATTTTATGGAAACTAACGAAGTCCAATTGCCAAACATGGAATCAAAAGGGTTTAACAAATTTTAGATATAAAATTGGGAAGAATACCAATCCTAAAATTGCTCCACATACATAACAATCACAATCGTGAAAATGCTTTCCTTTGCCCATTTCTCTATTTGATCTCCTTTTCGAATTTTTTTTTTATTTTCAGAAAAAAAAATTAAAATAAAAAAAAAACAAAAAAGTGGAAAATTAAAGATGTTAGATAATATTTCCACAAGCTCTACATCAAGACATACATTGATATTGAAGGGTATGTGATATCTATTTCATATAAATTTTAATTTTGAATAAAAACACAAAATATTTCACCTAAATTCTGACATTTTTAACATGATAAACAAAGAAAATGGGGATCTTTTTGGATTTGGAAAGAATAATTTTGGTCAACTTGGCCATACAAGGGTGGATACAGCATATCCCTTCAAGATATGCAATAATCCATGCATCAAAGCCATAATCTTGGGAGAGAATCACAGTCTTTACCTAGAAAGTTAGAAATTCCATTTCAATTCAATTATTTTAACCTCAATTCATATAAATACTGAATTATTAAAATTTATTTCCTCAACCTAAATTCATTGAAAAAAAAAAATCACAATAGTGAATGGTACACTCTATGGATGCGGTAAAGAAAAATAAAGTTTCTAATTAAAAGATAAAATAAAATTTATACCCAAAGCAAATACAATTAAATTAATAATAAAAAATAATTAAAATAATAAAAATTAAATAAATACATTTACTTTTTGTATCTCCCAAAAGGAAACAACGAAAAGGGACAATTAGGTATAGGGAAGAATTCAAATGAGTTTAAATTCGTCAAGATATGTGACGAAGTGAAACGAGCATATGCATCTTCCGATTTTACAATGATACAAAAAGGTATTTTTTTATTTTTTATAATATTTTTTAAACATTTTAAAAGTGGATGACACGATTCACTTCACTGGACAATGTCCTTCAATGGGATTCAACACCAATAAATTTGTGCATATCAAAATAGAAAATGTCAAGTCGTTTGGTTGTGGAAAGGATTTTGCTCTTTTCTTGAGAAGTAAAAAAAATTTCAAAATGAGCAAATTTTATTTTATTTTATTTTTACACAAAATATTTTTTGTTCTTTTTTTATTTTATTTTTTAAAATTGAAAAGATAACAATGAAGTATTTGGATTGGGTTCCAACAAGTTTGGACAGATGGGATCACCCATCATCAAAGGAGAAATTAAAGAAAGACCCTTTTTTGTTCACAAATTTCCTTCCGATAGTTTAATATGTGGAACTTATCACACATTTTTTCTGACAAGTAATATTTGTCAAATAACTTAATTTATTTAATAAAAAAAATTTATTATTTTTTTTAAAAGAAAAAGGATTTTATGGCTGCGGAAAAAACAATGATGGAAGATTAGGAATTGGAAACACCTTGGATCAAAACGAACCTGTTTATGTGAAAGCTAATTTTGCATCTTTGCATTGTGGAGGCTCCCACACATTCTACATCACAAGTAATTTTTTAATTTTTTAATTATTAAATCATATTAAAATCATTTTAAATACAAATTTTTTTCATTATCAATTTTTTTAGAGAATGGAGAATTATTTGAGACAGGAAATAACGACTCGGGGCAACTTTTCACTGGCAACAAACAAAATGTGCTTCGTTTTCAGAAAGTGGAGGGTTCATTCAAACACATAACGACAGGATTTAACCACACTCTCTATTTAAACAGTAAAATTTTTAATAAAAAGAAAAAACATTTTATTTTTATTTTTATTTATTTATTTTTTATTTAAATTAAATTTTTTAAAAAGATAAAAATGAAGTTTTTTCTTGTGGAAGCAATACCTTTGGCCAGCTGGGTCTTGGGGACAAAGCTGACCGAACCAAACCCGTCAATCTATCCTTTCCATCTGTCAAACTCATCCATCAATTTCAGTTGCCCAAAATTGTAAAACTGTTTTTAAAATTTCAGCATTTTTTAAATTTTTTTGAAAATTTTTTATTTTTTTTTTATTTTTATAAAAACTATAAATTTTTTTTTTATTTTTTCACATCTTTTTTTTTAAAAATTTTTTTTTTAAATAGGAATGGTCATCCAACAACCACTCGACTTGTTTCCCCACTAACTTCAAAAACGTAGTTTTAACAATAGTTCTGTGTCTCCAATTTATCTCCGATCATTCAGACTTAAAAAAAATTCCGAGTGCCGCCATTATTTCTCTATGTAGCTTATACTCTTCCCAATATTCCCCCAAAAAGAAGACGAAGGTCTCTTTCATCCCTCCCAAAAACAAAATCACCATTTCTTTCAAAGAAAATAAAACAGAGCAAATCAAACCTATTGAAGATGAAGTTGATGGAAAAACTGATATTGAAGAAAATGTTTATTTTTCATTTTTATTTTTCATTTATTTTTTATTTTTTATTTTTTATTTTTTATTTTTTATTTTTTATTTTTTATTTTTTATTTTTTATTTTTTATTTATTTTTCACTTTTATTTATCATTTATCATTTTGATTTTTTTATTTTTTATTCAATTAGGACCAAAAAAATAATTTTAGCAAAAATTTGCTTTATATTTCTAATTACGAGAGTGTGGAAAATGAACAAGTTGATGAGATTACCACTAACAAAAATGTAAAACTTTTTATTTTTTACCTTCATTAAATAACCAATTTTAAATTGAATAGAATGAAGTAATCAAAGAAGAAATTCAACTGAAAGAAATTCGTGATGGAGAAATCAAAAACGATGAAAAGTAATAAATTATTTTTATTAACAAAAATTTTTTAGCATTTTTTTATTTTATATTTAAAAAGTATTTATTTTTAATATTTTTTTCTTTGATAATTTATTTTTAATATTTTTTTCTTTGATAATTTATTTTTTTTGATTTTTTTTTCATTAAATAGTGAAACTAAAGAGGATGTTGAAAAACAAATTGTGGCCCCCAAGTGGATGGATGATCTCGAATCAGGCATATGTTTGTCATGCAAATCTTCTTTCTCTTTTTGGAACAGGAGACACCATTGTCGGTAAATAAAATATTGAAATTAATTTTTGTTAATTTATTTTTATTTTTTATAGTTATTTTTATTTTAAATCAATTTATTTAACATTATTTTTTTTTTTTATTATTAATTTTAAAATAGAATGTGTGGTGGTTTGTATTGTTATTATTGTTCAAGCAAGACTAAAGTTATTCATAATATATCCTCTTCTCCAGTGAGAGTGTGCAACGATTGTTTTTCAAAATAAATTAAAATGAGTAATTTAAAACACTATTTAATTAAATAACCGTTCTGAAAAAGGATGTATCAATTTATTTAACTTTTCAACAACTCTTTAATTTCAATTTTTATTTCTTAATGATTAAAGTTGCATTATTTTTATTTCAGTTTAAATTTTTACTTTCAATGTTCTCCTCTTTCCATTTTTCGTTGAAGATGTCTCTATTCAATTTTCTAATGTATAATACTGAAACCACAACTACCAAAATAAGAACAGAAAGTATAACAAACAAGTCAATCCACAAAGAAGGATTTGTAACTCCTTTTTCAATGACAAGCTGTTTCAAAATTTTTGAGTTATCTTCTAGCAACACAAAGTAATCTAGTCCATTCAATCTACAAGCAGGGTAATTATTTCCAAATATCTTAGAGTTAGAACAAATTGTTCCATCGGAACTATTATAAACGTTCATTTCTAAGTTCATTTTAAAATTTGGATTATCATTGAAATATTCAAAATTTATTAATTCCTGTCCTCTGGTTTCATAAAAAAACTTTTTTCAAATTTAAAATTAAATAAAAAAAAATTAAACTTGTTACACTTGCTTCTGTTCTAATTATACATGTTTCATTAGATACTGTTTCAAATAAACCCGAATAATTTGATTGGCAGAATTTAAAAAGTTGGTTGTTTGGGTTAATAATTTCTATTTTAGAAGCATTGTTGAGATAAAAGGTAGAGTTTTTGTCCGAAGTTTCTTGATTAAATGTTAGATTTAGAATTTTATAATAAAATAAATTTGGCTTGTCTATTTTTTCAAAGACATATATCCTACAATTTGGATCCTTACTCGTATAATAGATACAAGAAATTTCATCAGTAAATGTTCTGGAAATTATTAGTGTGTTTGCCAATGTAATAGGGTAATTTGTTGTTACTGGAACATTATACCTTCCAAGAGAGATTAAGATAAAAAAGGTGGCAGAGAGAGCGACTATTGTTATGGAGGCAAAAACAAAGAAAGTTATTTTTTTGTTACATGCACAATTGAACTTGGGCTCTACTGAAATTGAACTTTCTTCGGAAGCAACGTGAAAATTTTGTATGTTTCTGAAATAATGAAAGATAAAGAAAATCACTTTGAAAAATAAAGAAAATCACTTTGAAAAAAAAAAAACTATATGTAATTACATGTTGCCAAAACAATTGGAGAGTATAAGGTTGGAATTAGGATATTATAGTAACAATATTTGGATTTTGTTAAAACTGTGTCTGTTGTTATATACCAAATTAGAGATTGGATAATTAGATTGAGAATAACCAAAATATAGATAAAAGAAAAGATCTTGAAATAGAGAGTGAAATTTTTTTTGAATTGAAATTGAAATCCATTCACCATAAAGCACATCAAATTTGAAAATATCAAAGTGAAGATTAAGAAAATTGCTACCGATGAATAAAAAAGTTCATATTTACAAAAAATCCCATTATAGATTATGAAGAAAAAACAATATAATGAGTTGAGAATTGTGAAGGAGAGGAGATTTATCATTGCAAAGATTTTCAAAATTATAATTTCATAAATTGATAATTCCATTTTTTTTGCAATAAAATTTTATTTATCCCAAACTATAGGAAACAGCCTGTTTTAACTCAAAATAGAGCTAGTTAACAGGGAGCAACAGGGATCACATTTATAAATTGTTGGAAAAAATAGATTTATTACATGCATGTCTTTGATTATTGTTTTTAAATATAAATCTTTTTTACATTTCAAGATGATTCTTGACCAAATCACTAATTTGGACCATTTATAGAGGAGAGTATCAAGACTGGAATTTTTTTGAGAATTTTACTTTTTTTGCCAGCAAATTAGACACCTTTGTTAGCGGATTTAAAAGTTTTTACTAAAAAATTAAAGTCTCGTAATATTATTGAACATCCCCACAAGCAATTTTGATTTTTCCAATCATATTTAAATTAAATAATGCAAAATTCAATTTTAATTCAAAATTAAAAGTATTCTTTAAAACCAAGTTTTTTTGTTTTTTGTTTTCAGTTGCTATTCTCATCAAACTTTTTAACACTTTGCTTTCTATCAGACAATTCGGTTCCTTTGGTTCTGGAGTTGGTCTCGCTCGTGCCGCCACTAGTCTTGAAATTCTTGATTTTCTCCAAAGAGACAGGGAAGAAAACAAGGAACAACAAATAAGCAGGAATTCTGATATTAAAAATGAAAATAAAATAAAAATATAAATATAAAGTGATAAAAAATAAATAAAAATAAATTTAAAAATAAAAATGATAAAAAAATAAAAATGAAAAAAAATAAAAAAAATAAAAAATACAAAATACAAAAAATAAAAGAGAAGAATCAAAAATAAATAAAAATAAAAACTTTTTTTAATTAATGAAAATAAAAAAATAAATAATGACAAAAATTATTAAAATAAAAATAAAAATAAACAAGAAATAAAAATAAAAAAATATATAAAAATAAAAATGATAAAAATAAATAAAAATTAAATAATTAAAAAATAAATTACAATTCTACAACAAAATAGTTGGCGACAGCGAAGGAGATGTTGGGGAAGGAACCGAATGTGATGTAGAGCAAGTAGATGATCTGCAAAAGCAAAGCGATAGAGGTAGTAATCAACACAATACTGACTCTGAGTTTTATGGATTTTTTGCTCTTGGAACTTGTTTAAAAAATAAAAATAAAAATAAAAATATAAAATAAAAAATAAAAAATAAAAAATAAAAAATAAAAAATAAAAAATAAAAAATAAAAATTAAAAAATAAAAATTAAAAATTAAAAATTAAAAATTAAAAATTAAAATTAAAAATTAAATATTAAAAATTACCTGCCAATCTAACTTGGTGATATCAGTTAACCTGTTGCAAGACAAATTCAATTTGGTGAGGGAATCCAATGAAGCCAAAGTGGAGGGCAAGGAGGTGATAAAGTTGTTGGAGGCGTCAAAGTCAGTCAAAAAAGTGAACCCCTGAAAAGGAAATTTGTCCAAAGTTTCTATCTTGTTGTCCCTCAAGTTCAACCTTGTTATTTCTATCATATTTCCTGTTTTTTTTAAAAAAAAAAAAAATTTGATGAAATCAACAAAAATTTTCAAATGTTTAAAAATTTTTTAAAAAAAAAAAATGATGAAAAATTATTTTTATGAAAAATTTGTTTATGAAAAATAATAAAATAAAATGATCAATTTTTATAAATTCAAATTTGTTTTGAAAACCCTCTAATAAAAAATGTAAAAAAAATTTAAATTATATAAAAAATTAAATAACTAATATTTTTAATTAAAAATAAAAAGCAAAAAAAAAAAAAAAAAGAGTGTGAAAATAAATGTAAAAATTAAAATTTAAAAATAAAAAGAGCAAAAAAAAAAAGCGTGTAAAAATGAATAAAATAAAACAATATAAATTTAAATGGAATAAAAAAAAAAATTTTAACAAAAAATAAATGTTAAGAAGAAAAGAAACAAAAGTTTGGTACCAAACTCTTTCTCCTTGGTGGGCAAAGACTTGATGAGATTGTGAGACAAATCCAAGTGCTTCAAACCCTTACAAGAAGAAACAGATTTGGGAAAATCTTTCAATTTGTTGTGAGACAAATCAACATAAGTTAAGTGTTCAAATGAAGAAAAGTCAAAGGAGGAAAGCAAGTTTTCTTTGAGTTCTAATTGCACAAATTTCTTGCACCCCTTTCCAAACAACTTTTCGATCTTCTCTATTTTGTTGTTGCTCAGGTTCACTTCGGTCAGTTCTTTGCATGCAAAGAATTCTTTCCCTTTTAAAAATGAATAAAAAATAACAAATGCGGAAATATAATTAAAAAAATTTAATTTAAAAATAAATAAATGAATAAAAAATAACAAAATAAAAAATAAAAATAAAAAATAAAAATAAAAAATAAAAAATAAAAAATAAAAAATAAAAAATAAAAAATAAAAAATAAANATTACTTTTGGTGGGACCAATCTTTTCAATGCATGGAACTGTGAAATTGTTGGGATTGTATCTTGAATTAATTCTTTTAATACCTTTGTGTTCACGGTATTTGTAAGTTACTTTTTCTTCTGATGTTGGATGATGTATTGCTACTTTGTCAAGGATCTGGAACCAAATCATCCCTTGTTTGACCCAAAAGAAGGATTCTTCATCTAGTGTTTGATGATCAAGGAGGGGATGGATGAGTTTTCTGTTGTTTTGATTTTTTTATCTGATGTCAAGAATGAAAGTAAGGAGAATGATGTAGTGTTTGTCTTTGAATGAGGGATCAAGATTAATCAAATGATTTCAAAAAAAAAAATGAAATCTCTTCTTTCAATGATTATTTTGATATCTTTGTTGATAGTTATTTCTAAAGAGCAATCATTTAATATCTCTAATTGTGGAGAATTACAAAATATGATGACAAACAATAACAACGTGAAATATACTCTTTTGATGGATATAAATTGCTCATCCTACAATTTTTCGCCCATTGGAAGTTCAATGAGCAAATTCAAAGGAATATTTGATGGAAATAACCATAAAATAATTAATTTAACAATTTCCACCGGAACTGCAGATGCAGGATTATTTAGCTTTGGAAATGGATCATCGATCCGAAATCTCGTAAAAAAAATAATATACCACTAATTAATTTTTTATAAGATTATTATATGTTTTTAACACGATAAAAAAATCTATATATTGGATAACCAAATATATGAATTATCTTAATTATTATGATTATAGGTGATTCAAAATATAAATTTGGTTGGTGCACAGTACTCTGGATCTCTGATGGGAAATGGTTATAATATTTCTTTCGAAAATATCACTCTCACAACAGATAATGATGATCAACAAAATACAATAAACTGTTCCTCGTGTTGTTGTGGTAAATATTAAGATAATTTTTATTATTTTAAAATCTCATTAAAATTTCTTGAAGGAGGAATTATTGGACAGATTGAAAATTCAATAATCAAAAATGTTTCGGTGAAAAATACATTTGTTTGGGCTGATCAAAATAATATAGGAGGAATAGTAAAAAAAAAGAAATTTAATTTTTAATTATTAAAATTAAAAAATGGAAATTCAAAGGCAGGTGTGGCAGAATCTAACAATATTTTTATGGATTGCCATAACTTAGGATTTCCAAAATATCCAAACAATCAAATAATATTTTCTTTGACTGGAAGAACAATAGGAGGTAAGAAAAATTAAATTTTTTCTTGTAATATTTATTTTTTAGATTTAAATCTTTTTTAAGTTTTTATTTATTAATAAAGATTTTTATATTTATCATAAAGTTAATATTTTATCTCTTTTTTAATAAAAAGGAATAGTGGGATGGATGAGGTCCAATTCAACAGCAACTAATATTGGTACTCAAAACGGTGTAATAATAGCACCACTAAATCTCGTAGGAGGAGTTATTGGGTACTTTTTGATATTATTCAATCGTTTTAAATTTGAATCAATAAATTATAATAGATCTACCCAAAATGTTGCTTATTTATCCAATTTATATGTAAGCGCGAATGTATCCGTTATCTCGATCAATAGCTCAACAGTAGGAGGGCTCGTAGGTCAAATAGAGGGAACAAATGTATTAATTGAGAACTCTTATTGTCAATCTAATAATTTAAGTGCTCAGAATGGAGTTGGAGGGTTAGTTGGTTTTCTAAATGTCGACAGTAAAAAATTTTCAATTAATTCATTAAAGTTGATTTTTAATTTTTTGAAACAGGTGGATTTTCAATTAGAAATTCATACTCACAATCTAAAATATTTGTGAATAATATCACATCGACGGGATACATCATTGGGACTTCTTTTACCAATATTTCTCTGGTTTATGAAAACGTTTATTATGAAAATTCTTCATATCAATTCAATACATCTTATGATGCAAGCAAAATAGAAGGCTTGAACTGTTCAGATCTCTATATAAATATCCTTTCTAAATTCGACCAAATTTCAATATGGGGGGGAAATAGATTGTTGTCAGAGTATGGTAAATAAAATAAAAAGAATTTATCTTTAATTAAAATAAACTTTAATTTTTTTTTTAGGTTATAGTTTTGGAGAATGTAATTGTACTATAGGATGCCCTGATTGCTCATCTCTTAAAAGTTGTAATGGGAAAGGTATTTGTATTGGATTAAATACTTGTTCTTGTATTTCTGGGTGGTATGGAAGTGATTGTTCAACTGCAAATTGCTCATCATTAAATGATTGTAGTGGGAATGGAGGTTGTATTGCTCCAAACAGTTGTAACTGCTCTAATGGGTGGTCTGGAAACAGTTGTTCAGTTGCAAATTGTTCTTCATTAAATGATTGTAATAGTAACACACCCAATCCTCATGGTACATGTGTTTCTCCCAATAATTGTTCGTGTAATTCATTTTGGTTGGGAAATGATTGTGGCACACCAAATTGTTCTTCATTGAATAATTGTAATTCAAATGGAAATTGTTCAAATCCAAATGAGTGTACTTGTTTTGAAGGTTGGTTTGGAAATAATTGTAGTTTTGCAAATTGTTCAAATTTAAATGAATGTAATTCACATGGTATTTGTTCAGCTCCAGAAAAATGTAGTTGTTTTGGTGGTTGGATTGGAAATGATTGCAATGTTCCAGATTGCTCTCCACAAAATAATTGTTCAGGAAATGGATTGTGTACATCTCCAAATAGTTGTGAATGTATTTCAGGATGGTCAGGAAATGATTGTAAAACTCCAAATTGTTCATCTCTGAATGATTGTAATTCTCATGGAGAATGTAGAGCTCCAAATGAATGCCTTTGTTCAAATGGATGGTTAGGAGCTAATTGCAGTGTTCCAGATTGTTCTTCTCTGAATGATTGTAATTCTCATGGAGAATGTAAAGCTCCAAATGAATGTTTTTGTTCAAATGGATGGTTAGAAGCTAATTGCAGTGTTTCAGATTGCTCATCACTAAATAATTGTAACAACAATGGAAAGTGTGTTTCTCCAAATACTTGTCTTTGTTCTACAGGATACTTGGGAAGCAACTGTTCTATTCAAATAAACCCTGTTTGTTATTATCAAGTTGAAAACTGTCAATATTGTCCAACAAATCCAATCAAAATAGATCCAAATCAATTTAACATCAGCTGTGAGTTTGTTATTTCACAATGGGCATGGACTTTCTCTAATAAAACCTCAAATAACTTTATTTCAAATATCGATATCATTG
>JAMYWO010000352.1:0-24258 GCA_024220525.1 Cochliopodium minus | reverse complement strand
AAAATAAAAAATAAAAAATAAAAAATAAAAAATAAAAAATAAAAAATAAAAAATAAAAAATAAAAATAAAAAATGAATAAAAAGAAAATAAAATGAAAAATAAAAATAAAATAAATAAAAAATAAAAAATAAAAAATAAAAAATAAAAAATAAAAAATAATAAAAAATAAAAATAAAAAATGAATAAAAATAAAATAAAATGAAAAATAAAATAAAATAAATTAGAATTAAATAATAAATTTAAAAATATTTTTACCTTTGTAGTAACCAGGCTTGGATGGACATTTTTCAAGCTCTGCTTTCAAGTAACCAATGAACTCTTCTTTGTGTTTCCATCCCTTTGCGACGATGGCTACCTTTGGTGACGCACAAATAAACCCGTTGTTGAAAGTTACAGATTGAGCCAGTTGTTTAGCTAAAAGAGACAAAAAAAAAAATAAAAAAAATAAACTAATAGAATAAATATAAATAACAAAATTGAAATTTAAAATAAAAAAAATTAAAAATGGAAATAACAAATAAAAAAAATAAAAAAAATAAAAAAATGATCAAAATAAATAAAAAAAATAAAAAAAAATAAAATAATAAACAAAATAATTAAAAATAAAATAAAACGTTCAAGTTTTTTATTTACCTTGGTGTTTGAGGGTATTGGTTTTCCAAGAACCAGGGTAAACGATCCAAGGACTGACACAACCCAACTCACAAGAGAAGTACCTCTTGTTGCAGACGTTTCCGCTCAACTGTCTCTCCTTCCACTCACTTGGATGTCCCCACACGATTCTGTTGTAGGTCATGTCTGATCCTGTCATGTGGAGGGTGTCCGCGTATTTGTGTTCTACCAAGTATGCTCCTGGCTCTGTTTCTCCTGTTAATTTAAATAAAAAATTTTGTGAATAAAGTTTAAATTAATAAACAAAATATTAAAATGAAAAACAGAAAGAATTTTAAGAACGAAATTAGTTTATATTTAAAATAAACAAAAAAAAATTTTGAAAATAAAATTCACCAAATTAGTTTAAAGATTAAAACAATAATAATCATTTATATTTTACGATTATTTTTATTTAAAATTTTAAAAATGAATTTGAAATTATGAATAAAAAAAAAGCAAGACAAGCTTTCAAAAATATTAAAATATAATTTAAAAGACTTTAAAATATTTAAAAAATTGAATTCAAAATTTTTGAAATAGAAAAAAAAAATTAGTAAAAAAATATAACAATGGTGAATTGATCAATTTTTTCTCTCACCTCCAACACCATAGTAGAAGCCGTCTTCAATGAGCTCGCTGAACAACTTGTCTACCCAAAATCCACAGCTTGCGTTGACAGGGTTGTATTTCATGATCACAACTTGGTTCTCCACAAACAATTTGTGCAAAGCGTCTGCTGCAGGAATAACGTTCTAAAACAAAAAAGATAAAACAATAAAAAATGAATTTATTAAAAAATGAAAATAACAAATTATGAATTAAAATAAAACAAAAATTGTAATAACAAAATAACAAAAAAATAATTTTTTAAAAAAAAATTGTAAAATAAATAAAGAATAAATAACTTACGACGTTTCCTCCTCCCAAAACAACGCAAACCTTTCCTTCTTTGTTCTCTGCAACTTCTTTTCCTTGTGTCAATTGTTTTTCTTTATCAAGCCATACATCAATTGTATAATCAGGTTGGATCAATCTAAATAAAAGAAAAAAAAAATGAGATAAAGGAAGATGAGAAATTAATAGCTTATTAAAGATCTTCCTTTTGTTTTTTGAAGGTGGATGTTTTATTTTTTTTTCTTACGTATCGAATTTTGTCTTTGGGAACATTCTCAATGATTGTCTTCCCACATGTTTGTTCTCTTGGAGTTTTGGCGGAGGATATTCGATTGATCCATCTTTATTTTGTTTGCTTTTTTTCAATACTTCCAATTGGGAATTGATGTAGCTTCCAACTATAAAACAATGTTATTAATTCAAGTTTATATGTTAAATCAAATGATATGTTATATTAAATGCAAGGAAATTTCATAAAATTGATCAAAATTAAGGTATTAAAGGTATTGGAATAAGTATAATTATATATTTCTTGAAAAAAAAATAAAAATCTAAATTATAAAGAAAATATTAAAAAAATTTTATATTCTTTGACAAATTTTTTTGAACAAATTGATTATATTTCATATGATGATTCTATTTTCTTTCAAAATTTACGTGGAACCAAATTTATATATTCAAAAGCAAGATGTACTGCATTTTCTGGCAATTCAGGATCAGTCCCTTTGAATCTCAATGAATCTTTGGTCCAATCATCCACGATATTTGCAAGATTCTTTCTGATATTCTCTAGATAGGAGATTCTTTTTGATAATGGCAATTGTATCCAGTTCTTTTTATTTTCATGCAATCTTTCCATTGCTTTATCTAAATGAGGGAATTGAGAAATCTTATTATCCATTGTATAATTTGTTATGGTGGTTTTAAAGTAATTTTTTTTAATTATTTTATTCATCTTTTAAATTTTTTATCTTAATTTTCACCTTTTTTTAAATTTGAATTAAGGGAAAATTGTAATCCCAAAATATCCTCTCACATCTAGATGCTTTATTGATTCAATATTTCCTTTGTTATTAAAAATTAAAAGTTAATTTCAGTTATTATATTTTATTAAATTTTTATTCTTGTATCTTCTTTTTATTTGTTCAAAAAGGTTCTTTCAAATTCAGCAATTTTTTGATTGTTTTCTTTAAATAAATCCCATTTCTTTCCTAATCTGAAATTATTTACAACTGGAATTCTATTTTGTTTGAAAAATCATTTTAAGTGAAGAGATGAAATGATTAAATCTTCAACTATTTGGATTCACATTAAGATTTCAAAAAAAAATAAAAAATATAGAAAAATCAAACAATTTACATACATTCCAATACATTCAAGTGTAGAAAGATGGAAGAGATAGGAGAAATTAAAATGAAAGATTTAATGAGAGAGATTCAGAAGATAAAGAAACAAAACGAGGAATTAAAGGAGATGATGCAGGAAAAAAAGAATAGAAAATACAATAACGAGGGCAAATCTCTCTCTGGATCGAATTTAAGAGAATGGAAAACAATGAGGGTATCAGATGAGTCTCCTAAATTGGTCCATACAACTCCTTCTTTCTCTGATAAGAGGCAATTGCGTATTGTGACTCATATCAGGCCTTCCAATGATGATCCGAGTACTATTGAAGCCAATGATATTGAATCTTATAAGAAGGTTATTGCAAAATTGAATGAGAAGATAAAGATACTCGAATATAGTCTCAAATTGAAAGATGGGGTCAATCTGAAGGTAAAATAATATCAAAGGAAGAAATATTATGTCATCTTATGTCGACATAAATGCACGAAGAAGATTTCATAGAAAAAAAATATATATTTTTCTTAAATTGCCCAAAAATACAAATAACAAAGATATTGAGATAAACATAATATACTATTCACTTCACCATTTAATATATATTTCACTATTAACTTAATAAAAAATAAAAAAAATGTTTTCAATAAAATTAGTTGAGTAGAAAGCTCCAAAAAACACAGATCCTTCTTAGGATGAAACAATTCAAAAATTTACATTACAATCCTTATCTTGGTGAATACCTCAACGACAACAAGGTAGAGAAATTGGATCGAAACATCATGAAATCTGTCTATCTCAAAAAAGAACCAATTCAAGTATCTTCATCAATGAATCTATCAGAACAACCAAAGTATAAAAAAAAAATATAAAATTATTAATATTCATCCCATCGAAATTTCGATTTTAATAATGTCAAATTTAAAATTAACTTAATTAAAAATAAATATCCTCCAATCAAAATTTTTTTTCAAAAAAAGATTTAAGATAGACAATCTCAAAAGAAGCATATCTGATGTTTCTTTGGAATACCTCAGCTTCATCACAAGCAGCAAATCATCAAACTCTCCAAACCAGACTCTTTCAAGCAGTGTAGAAGTAGAGCCCATCAAAAAAGGTGTTTTAAAAAAAATATCCTCCCATTATAAAATTTTTATTAATGTTTTTATCAAAAAATTAATTTTATTTCAAGATTATACAGGTAAAAATTTTATTTTTTATTTTTTATTTTTTATTTTTTATTTTTTATTTTTTATTTTTTATTTTTTATTTTTTATTTTCATATTTTTTATTTTTTATTTCAAATTTTTTATTTTTATTTTCTTTTTTAGAAAGCAGATCATTGCCTACTGGTTCTCCTCCACAATTAAAGAAGAAAAAGGGTTCTCAATGGAAAAAAACATCATTTCCATCTCCAAAAAATAATGTAAAAAAAAAAAAATTTGTTGTTTTTTTTTTAAATTTATTTTTGTATTCAAAAATTATTATTTTGAATATTTTTTTTTTCAGAATTTTTTATTTTAATTTTTTTTTAAAAGGTTGATTTCATCCTTAGATTTTTAAAAAATGAAGAAAATATGAAAAGACATCCCTACGATAGAGTGGATGGAAAACACTACGAAATATTTTATGGTGAAAAAAAAAAAAAAATTAATTAAATAAATGATTAAAAAATAAAATTAAAAATATTCAAAAAAAAAATTCATTTAAAATAAAAAAAAAAAGAAAAAATTTACAAAAATAATATTAAAAATTTATTTCTTTTTATTTTAGAAAGTGATGTTGTGAATTGCCTCAAAAGATCCTTTAATATGAAGCAAAAGAATATCACAAACTTGTTCGATGAAATGTTGGAGAAAAACTTGATTGTGGTAGTCAAAAAAAGCAAATTCGCACATAAAAGAAAATATGTTTTTTCTGACAACAATAAAATTGCTGTAAAATCAAAAAAAAACTAATTTTTGATTTATTCTATTTAATTTATTTTTAATTTATTTATATTTATTTTTTTATTTTTATTTTATCAATTTATTTTTTAATTTTTTAATTTTTTAATTTTTTAATTTTTTAATTTTTTAATTTTTTAATTTTTTATTTTTTATAAAAAGATTTCTAGGAACAGATCCCAAAATTCCATCACAGCTGCAAAGATTTTGAGAGAGAAAGCTCCTTGGATTTTCAGCTTTTCTACTCAGTTTTTTGAAAAAGAGTTATGTAACAAAATAAAAATAAAAAAAAATCAATTTTTCAAAACAAATTAACTCATTTCAAATTGTTTTATTAGGTATAAAATATTTTCGTTTGCAACTAGCGTCAGAGTACAGTGAAGTAAAAAAAAAATTTGTTTTTATTATTTAAAAATAAAAATTTATTTTTTTTGAAAGGAAAACATAGGTAAAAAAATTTAAAAATTTTTTAAATATTTTTGTCAATGATAATTTTGAAAATAAAAAAAAAAAAAAAAAAAGACTTTCTTGTTGATACAAAAAATTATGAAGAAGAGGATACTAATAAAAGACAAGAAATTGCCAAGAGAGTATATGAGAAATATATTAAAGATGCCAACATCAATTTGCCTCACCCTGTAACCCAATACGTAAAAGACAACTACCAGCTTGTTCCCACTGACTTGTTCACAAAAGCAAAAGACGAAATACGATACATGATAGTGTCTGACAGTTTTCCTCGTTTTGTAAAATCACCTCACTTCAACAAAATGTTGGCAGAGTATTTCAATCAAAATCTCTCTACCCTTAATTGAAAGATTAATTGATTTTTTTTTGACGAGTACAACCACAATTTTTGCACTTTTAATAATAAAACTTTTTAATAAAAAATAAAAACTTTTTAAATAAAAAAAATAAAAACTTTTTTAAAATAACAAAAAAAAATTTTTTTTTAATTTCTCAATATTCCATTATTGCAGAATTCTCTTGTATCTTGCTAATGTGAACCAGAGCAGACTCCAAACAAGTCAGATAATAGCCACCAGTGGAACAAAGGTAATTGGGGTCACAAAGACTCCAACAGTACCTCACTATGGTCTCTGGGTTCTTGATGTCAGAATAAACGACACAATAAATAAAAATGGGAAGAAATTCGTCCGCTCCCAAAAACTCTTGTTTGTCTGAAACTTCTTTAGCGTGTTTATAAATTTGGGTTGCAGTAGCGAGTAAAACGTCCAAAAGATCAGCGGGCAAAAAAAACTAAACAAAATTTTAAATTTTAAATTTTTTATTTTTTTATTTTTTTATTTTTATTTTTTCTTTTAAAATTTAATTTTATTTTTATTATTTTCATTTTTGTTTAAATTTATTTTTTTATTTAATTTATTTTTTTAAATTTTTTTGTTATTTTTTTTTTAATTATTTTTTATTTAATTTAATTTTATAATTTTTTAAATAATTTTTCTTGAAAATTTTAATTACCTTATTGATCTCGTTTAATTCCTCGATTGCAACACTCCAATTATTAGGAGAAACCAAATGAGAAGGAACATGGAAAAAGAGTTGAGATTTGTTACGAAGAAACTTCAAATTGGTTTCGATTATTTTGTTTTGAGGAGCCGTCTCTATTAGAAGAAGCTCCTTCAAGTCCATGTGGAAACGAGGTATGATGATACATTCCAAAATGTTTTCTATCAAATGTTCCAACAACTCATATTTCTTTTTAAAAATTTAATCAAAAAAATTTTTTTTATTAAAAAAAATAGTTTTTAAAAATATTTATTATCAATTTATATATTTTTATTTTTATTTTTTTAGTTTTTTATTTTTTTTGAAACAGACAAAAACTAAGAAATAATTTTTTTGAATTTCTTAATAAATGGTTTTTGATTTTTTTATATTTTTTTCAAATATTTTTTTACAGTTNAAAATAAAAAATAAAAATAAAAAATAAAAAATAAAAAATAAAAAATAAAAAATAAAAAATAAAAAATAAAAAATAAATCAATTTAAATTTATTTTTAATTTAATTAGCTGAACTTTTATTTGGAGTTGAAAACTTTTCTGGAAAATTGCCATTCACTTTTCCAAGAACTGTCAATGATATAGGTGTTCCATATTACCACAAATACCCCGAATCCGAGAGTACATGTAATTATTTTATATTTGATTTTTTTCTTTTCTTTTTATTTTTTAATATTTTATTAAAATTATTTATAAAAAGTTCCTCTTTATAAATTTGGACATGGATTGTCTTATACCACTTTTGATTATTCTCCCATCACCGTCTCTTCAACTAAAATTCCCATCGGCTCTAATCTTAACGTTTCTGTCTCTGTTAAAAACTCTGGCAAGAAAAAAATATTTAAAATATTATTTTTTATTTTTTAAAACTTTTTTTTTTAAAAAGGAACTGTTTTTGGAAAAGAAGTAGTTATTCTTTATCTTTCTGATCTTTACGCTTCAATCTCTCCTGAAGTGAAAATGGTCAAGAGATTCACCAAAGTTCCTTTGTTACCAAATGGTTTGGGAACCATTGAATTCCAACTTTATCCTGAGGATTTTTCTTTCATTGGAATAGATGATCAACCTGTTATTGAGACTGGTGATTTTCTTATCTCTATTGGTGACAAGAACGTTACTATTACTCTTTATTAAATAAAGAATTTTTGAACATTATTTTTTTAAATGAATAAAAGACAAAATTTATTTTACTTTTTTATTACAATTATATTTTTTTTATTTTTAGTTAATATTTATAAACAATTTTGAGAAAGAATTGAAATTGATTTTCTCATTTGGTTTGTTGTTGAAGAGATAACGAAACATTTTCTCATAAAAGTTTATGAAATTTACAGAATGGAGCTCCCTTAAAGAGATGGAAAAGAGATTGATGTAATTGGCAAAGGAATCGAGGTTCTGATTGGGATATTTCCTCTTTAGAGATAGAAATAAGTATTGAGAAAACATGTGAGCGTTATCATTGAAATTATCTTGTAAAGAAAGATCATTTTTAGAAGATTGTTGAGTGGAAACCAGATTGATTAAGTTTATTTTAAGAGATTTAAGAAGATAATCAGAAGCGATCGGAGTTAGTAGTGGTAAGATGGGAGAGTGTGCACTGTTGGAGATTTTGTCGATGAGAAAGGAGATGTATTCTTTTGTTTTCTCGTTGATTCTGAGGGACATTTCCATGGAAACTAACTTGGAACAAAAATCTTGATGAGGCTGATTGATTGACTTTTTTTCGATCGAAACTCTAAGGTTGCTAGAAAAATCTTTGTATAATTGAGAGTTGTTGACATTATAAATGGACTTTTTAGAATCATTATTTTTGAACTTTTCTTGATTTTTAGGATTCTTTTTTTTGTAGTTTCTCTTTCTCTTTTGCAAATCTTTGTTTTCCTTCTCGTAGATTCTGTTGAAGATTTCCTCATCTTTCACCCTCTCATCCTCATCATCACCACCATCCCCTTCCTTCCCCTTTGCAGCACGAATATTTTCATTGCTATCAACGAGATCATCATTTTCATCTTCCTCATTCTCTTCCATTCTTTTTTTAGGAGGAGGGGATCTTGGAGATTTCGATTTGGGAGGTTTTTGGTTTTTATTTTTTGGCTTTTTGTCTTTCGAAGGAGAAATTTTGATGGGTTGGATTGAATCTGAAACAAGCGCATCTTCTTTTGAAATCTCCTCTTTTGTGATCTCTTCTTTGGGTGGTTGATCCTTGGAGATGCTGAGTTCTTCAAAGATTTTATTCAACTTGTCTTTGTATTCTTCTTTGTTGACGTTGGGATCTTCTTTGTTTGGAGAAGTTTCCTTTTCTTTTTCTTCAAGATGAGAAAGAGAAAGATTAATTTCTTGTTTGTTTTGAATTGGTTTTTGTTGTGGAGGAACTTTTTTTGGCAGAGGAAGTACTTCCTTTTGATTTTCATGTAAATGATTGTTTTTATCACTGGAAGTATTATCATTTTTGGGTTGAACAGATGAAAGAAAATCATCAAAGGAAGGCATGTTGTTAGAAGTGTTTCCAGAAACAGAAAAAGGGAAAGGATTGTTCACATCAATTTTAGGGAGAAAAGGTACTTTGTGAATATCATTGTTATCCTTCAAAGGAGTGGAAGATTTTTTACTTTCAGAAGAGAAAACATGGTTGAAAAGTTCAATTTTTTTGTCGTTTGGAACAATCACCTTTGTAGAAAGAGGATTCTGGAGATGATCATTGTTTTGGGAGGAGACGAGGTTGTGGTTAGGTACTTCCTTGTTGTTTTCCTCGAGAGACTCTGTTGTTTCGGTGATCCCTCTTCCCTGTTCTTCACTTTCGCTCATGTTGCTGCTGCTGGAATCATCAATGGAATCGATCAGATCGCTTTCGTTTTTCGTGTTGATTGTGTTTTCGAGAAACTGATCAATTGATTTCCTGTTGACATTTTTAAAGTTATCAACGAAAGGATTGAAAAGCATCTCCGTGAGATTCATCTGATGAGATACATTGATCTTATCGTGGGGATTAGAATTGTAAGACTTCAAAATCTCTCCATCATTATCATAAAGAGATTCCGCGCTTTTAGACTGATTAAACTTTTTGATGGGCTTACTTTTCACAGGAAAAAGCTCCGCTTTCTTTCCCGAGTTTGACAAAAAGCTCGAGACATCTTCGTAGATGGGTGTTAATAATGATTTCTTGTCGCTGTTGCTTGTGAGATCCATCAAGAAAGGGTTGCTCTTGCTTTTAGCTTTGCTGGGAGTTTCTTTGTTGTGCGAGATCTCTTTAAAGTACAACTCTAAACTTTTTGATAAATTTTTGTCGTCCTTGTTGTCATTTTTAGAAGGACTCTTGTTGCTTGGTGGAACAGTGTACTCTTTCTTACCTTCTTCACTATCACTATCGATTTTGAAATTAAAAGAAGTTACTTTGTTTTTAGGTTTCTCTTCTTTTGGTTCAGCAACAGGCAGTTCTTGCTTTCTCACGATATCCGAACCCTTGAATTTTTTAGGAGCAGTAATCTTGGTTCTTTCTTCAGATGAAGATTCCACATCTTCTTTCCCTTCGGAAATATCTTCGTTTTTCTTTTCGATCTCCCTAACTTTTGGTCGAGTTGAATGATTAACAATGTGTTTTCTTTTCTTGGACATCTCCTCTCTTTCTTTGACAGACATATTTGGATGATCAACTTCCACATGGTTTGGGGAAACAGATCTATCCTTTCCTTCGTCTTTTTCTACTTTTTCCGCATTTTCTTCTTTAGGCTTTTTTGTAGCGATGGATCCATGCTTGAAAGTGGTGAGCAGAATGTGGAGAAATTCATCTATATCAAGGAAATCCATCTTCTTTTGCACCAAAAACTTTTTGACAGCTCTTCTGAAGAGTTTCGCCAAATCTCTGTTGCCCCCCTTGCATATTGATTTCACCACTGTTTTGCATGTCTTGTATTTGAATTGCACTGATTTCAATATTGGGTTCATAAGGGAGGAATTTGTATCTTGCTTTGATTGTTGAAGGAGGAGATTTCTTGTTTGGATGAAGAAGGTTATTTGATCGTTATTATATTGGTTTATCAAAAAATATTTAAATGTATGTGCTTTATAGCAGATCTCAGAGTATAATTCTACATTTGAAAGGAAATTGTAGTATTGGTTATCTGTTTTGTTCAAATCTTCAAAGTAATCTTTCGCATATTTCAACATTTGTTGATCTATCTTCTCCTTTTTGTCATATATCTTGTATATTCTTTCATATATGTTTTCTATAGCCTTGAATAATTTAGTATGTATTATCGTTTTGAAATCTGATTCATTGAAATTAGATTCATCAAGTGAATATACTTTTTGGAGTACATTTTTGCAAAAACTAGGCAAAAATAAAAAATAAATCAAAATATGAATGATCAATGTTATAATAACTAAGAATTAAGGATATGTAAATTTTGTTCATTACTTTTCTTTGTTGTTATATTTTCTGAATATTAATTCTTCTATTGGTCTCATTTCAACAGAAAAAGATAAATCCAAATCATCATTATCTAAATCTATCTTCTCTATCTCCAAATCTTCATTTTTGAGAGTATTTTCCAATTCATTTATATTTTGTTCCAGTAAAGATGCCATAGATAAAAGACTATCCATATTTGTGTTTATAAATGATTGTATTTGTTTTTTTATTTTGAATTTAAAATCAATTCAGTTTTTTTTTTTTTTGAATATATATTATATATTTAACGTGTTAATTTCAATAAAATATATTTATGTTTGAAGAAAAAACATTGGGAATGAACTTATAATTTTGAAATTGAATATGAAGGGTTTCAATTTTATCCGCATTTTCCTTTTTATACAAACTCATTTTATTAGTTCTATTTCGAAAAATTAAAATTTAAAAATATAAAAAAATTTGGATTCTAACCAAATTATAGACATAAAAAGGATATTAATATGGGAAGGTAAAGAGATTACAAAGATCATTTTTTTTTTTACTCTTAAATGGATTACCTTTTAAAAACTCGAAGAATATTAATTTACACATGTGAAGGATCAATCATTTGTTCGAAATTGAGATCATTATTGAAATCATTACTTCCAAATAAGAAAATTGCTTTCTATGATATAAGTTTGACGAATCATCCTGAAAGATTCGAAGAGATGAAGAAATTGACCTCCAGAGAAAGTGTCCCACAAATATTCTTCAATAGAACACATATAGGGGTAATTATAATCTCCAAATTATATCTATAATTATAAACAAAATCATAATCAAATAAATATATTAAACATCCATCACATTTGAAAAGGGATATAAAGAATTCAAAGCATATATGGAAAAACATATATTTTCGAAAGAAATAGTAAAGATTTTGAGGGCTGATAGTCCATCTACACCAACATTGCCACTAGATTCTATAGTGAATACTGCAGATATCAAAAAAGCAGATAATCAGGCAAGAAACTAACAAATATATTTCACATATAAAATTAATATTCCCCATTTAATTTAAGCTATCGACATCACAAGATATATTGATAAACAAGGTAAAGATAAAACAATCAATAATTAATATACTGCTTATTAAATTTCGCAAAAATTGCTTTATAATTAGCTAAGGAACATCATAAATGCAATCAAAAAAGATTCACTTAGATTAAATATCAAAGAGAAAAAGACAAAAAACATTTTGTGCCAGACATTCAAGGGAGCTGCTCTTCAAAAATACATAAAATCATACCAAGAAGTTGTCCACGACACCACAGACCCCACGGAATTAATAAACTCTTTGATCCAACAAAAATTCATTATCAACGAAACAGAAACTACAGATAAGTTCATTCCGAAGCATAATTACAGTATCTATGTAAAATTTCTTTTTATTTTATTCCAAGAAATTTTTTCAAAAAATTTCTTTTAAAAAGAAAAACTGGTCTCCTAAAGAAAACAACCCTTATTTTTGGTGTTTAAACACAGATTGTGACATACAAACAAGACAGATCGAACCAGTTAATTATTCAATAGAATTGAGGAGGCTTGTGGGAGTGATGCAAAACAATTTCATCAACAAGGACGGAAACATCATGTTGGAAGATCTCAAGAAATCTGGAACATTCTATTCTTACATTAACAAAATTTTGCATCTTTCTAAATTAGAAATAAAGAGTTTGGGAAACGAAGACATGAAAGTGTTTTTTATCAACATCTATAACTGCATGGCTTTCCATTTTTCTGCTGAGAAAGGATTTCCCAAGGGATCTGATGATTCTGATTTTTATTCCAGATACTGTTATAATATAGCTGGAGAGATATTCACTCTTAATGACATACACAACGTCTTGAGATGCAATTCCGACCAAATCGGAAATTTCGGAAACATGATCCCTTACTCTTGTGATTTGGACACCAGGATCCACTTTGCTTTAGAATCTCATACAACTGATTTCTCTTCTTTTTTGTATCTTTTTAGAAAGGACAATTTATCGGAATCCCTGAATTTATCGACAAGGATCTATCTCACAAACATGATAGAATATGACAAAGAGAAGAAAAAAGTGAATCTTCCAAAGTTATTCAAAACTTACTTTTCTGATTTTGGAGGGACTCTCAGAATACTATTGGATACCATTTCTGTCTACTACGAACCAATGAAAACTTACCTTTCGACGAATGGCATAGATGATTTGGAAGTATTATTTGATAACTCTAAACTTGATCACAGCTCAGTGAAACTTGGTACAAATGTGAAAGCAATGCTTCCTGTATTGAACATCTTTAACCAAAGTTTTAGTTCCGGTTCAGTTTCTGCGATTAGTCTTCCTGTAATCGAAGATTACCAAACTAAAACTGAAAAGATTAGTCCTCACAGCACTTCTGAGATTCCAAAAGTGAGAAGTAATTTTCAAGTAGACAAGGGATTTCATTCTTACAGGAGTTCTCTTGATAATGTTCTTCCTAAAGTTGACTCATTTACTTCTATATCTCCCAAAGTTAATGTCAAGTTGATCAACTTGTCAATTAATGTGGAGGAAAGCCAAAGAGTGCTGAAATATACTGTCAAATCAAATCAGAAAGTATGGGACTTGAAAACTATGATGGCATTTGATTTCATCCATGAAGGGTACCAACCATACCACATGGTCCTCAAGAAATCAAAATTGCTCGATTTTTCTTTGGTAAATGACCAAGAGTTTACTCATGAACAAAACAAGATTATAGGGGATACCACACTTCACCTAAGTTTTGACACCTCTAAAAAGAAAATCCCCAGATTGTCTTCGGCAGTTCCAAAATACTGCTTTTGTGTTGGAAGATCTCTTAAATACGTTGTTAGTGGAGAACAATCCTCTTTCGTTTTACACTTTGCCGATAGCAACACAAACAAATGCAATGCCTCGAAGAATTTGGAGTTCACTTTCAAGAGAAATTGCCTCCTCATTGATCAACAGTATGACATGCAATGGAAGAAGTCTAGCGTCGCTTGTCACTTCAAAATATATTTATCAAAGGGAATCAAAGAGTTGTATAGTGTGGATGTTAGAATTAATGGAGAGCTTTGCAAGGAGTATAATTTCATCGTTTTGGATTTCAGTCCAGAAAACTTGAAAAAGTATTTGAAAGAAGAGGACTGTTTTGAAGAAGTTCTCAACAAAATGGAGAGAATGACAAACAACGATATTGAAAAACATCTAGGAATCGAAGAGCTCATTCAAATCATCTTCCAAGCAGAAGAAAAGAAAATTCCTCACATCCAGTTATCTATTTTGACAATAATGACCAAATATTTGGAAAGTGGTATAATATATTTTTTTTTATTTTAGTTTTAATTTCTGATTTTTTTTTAATAGATGAAAATAAGATTAAATTTCTCGAGTTTGGAAAACTTGAATCGATCTCTTCTTTAATTTTGTTGGTTGATATGGTCAATTCAACAAAGGAAATCAAAGTGGTTCCAAACAGTTACGAGAACATCTTGTCCTTTCTCGGCAGAATAATGTGCTCTCACGCAAACGATCTCACAGAAGAATTGCTCCTAACAAATGTTGAACTGAGGAAAACAGAAACCACATTTGAAAGAAAAAACGGATCGATGATGAGCATGAAACTAAGAAAAAGCTCAAAGGTAGAGTACCCTAAGGATTATACAAACTATTTAGATTTGTTTGTCAGCACAATGGTACATTTGTTGAATACAAAGAGTGAATTCTGTATCGAGTATTCTTCAAAGTTGCTTTACATTTTGTCCACCTTTAGTCAAGGAGCGGACAAAATCCTCGTTTTGCAAAAACTTAATCCAGAGTTCTTCCATTTGTTCTTTGTAAATTCAGAGGTGGCTTTGACCTACACTTTGATGGCTATCTTCAATCTTACTTCCAATTTTTCAGAAAAGTTCATCCCTGATGAAAAGTTGATGGGAATGATTTCAAATAATGTTTTGAAAGGAAAGTTGGACACCGAACCAAAGAAGATTGCACTCGACATTTTTTATTCTCTTTCTTCTAAAAACATCAACAACTTTATTTTATTCTCCAACATCAATGATATCTTCAAAAACATGGTGGCTTTGCTCCAACACATAAAGATAGATTTCCTCTACCAAAAAGAAGCAAACACCTTTCTTTTAAACAACATAAATTCCATTCTCAAAAGCGAACAAAGTATCATCTTATCAAATAATCCTTCTCCCGAAAAGAAATCTGTTCTCTCCACCAAAAAAGCAGAGGAGGAAGAGTTTATCATCAAAATACTTTATTTCATTAATGCTGTTGTTAATTCAAAAGTCAGAAGAAAGATTTTTGTTGTTTTTTCCAATGATAATCTTGGCCACATCTTCCTCGAGCTCCTCAAATCCGACAACGAAACGATCCTTTCTCAAACTTGGAAGTTTTTGACCAACATAACAGATAAAGATGAGAATCTCATTTTCAAGAGTTTATCTCCTCAAGGAAAAGATGATTTCTACAAAATATTCGAAAAGTTTTGTCATTATTACATGAAGAATTATGGCACTTGCAATTTTTATGCTATCGATTTCTCTCCTTTCTTCCTTTGCTCCGAAATGAAGATTTCCATGACCATTCTTGCGAGGGATATGATCAGATCTGACTTAAAACTTAGAAAGTCTCTCACAATCGCTTTTGGACAGGCATTCATTGGAAGTTATATCGATTTGATCACGAATGATAAATTTATTTTCAACAATGTGATGAAAACATTGCTTATTGAGAAAAATTCATTGACATTTGGGAGTATTTTATTTTTTTTTTTAATTTTTTTTTAATTTTTTTTTCCAAAAAAAGAAATCGTTGGAAAGGGAGTTGCTGGCATTGTACATTTAGGAACTTTAAACAAACAAAAGGTTGCAATCAAAACTTTCAATCAGGACAGCCTTTCCTTCAACGAAAAGGAATATCTCTCCGAACTTGCCATCATGGACATTGCAAAGCATACAAACTTGGTTCATTTAATAGGTGCATGTTCTGATTCATCTGATATTTATCTTGTTTCCCCTTTTTACGATTTCGGTTCTTTGATTGATGTTATTTTTGAGAAGAAGATTCCCATCACTTTGAAGAGAAGGGTGAGAATGGCTTTGGAAATTGCCAGAGGAATCAAATTTTTGCATTCTATGAATATAATTCACAGGTAAAAAAAAAAACTATTTTAAAATTCCATTTTAATATAAAATTAAAAAAAAAAAAAGAGATGTAAAAACTGCCAATGTACTTGTGGACAGTAATTTTAAAGTAGCTCTCACAGATTTCGGAGTATCCAGACTCGTCAACCCACTGAACATGAGCAGAGGTGTGGGAACGCCCCTCTACTGTTCTCCCGAAGTCCTCGAAGGAACCAAATACACACTCAAAGCAGACACCTACAGTTATTCGATTGTATTGTATGAACTTTTCTACAGAAAGATCCCATTTGAAGATAAAAACTTAATGAGGATCCAAAACGATATCATTTATAACGATCTTCGTCCTACTTTTCCTCCTTTGAGTCAATTAGATTATAAGGAGTTGGATGAATCTTCTTCTTTGCAGAAGCTCATCGTTTCTTGTTGGAACAATCTTCCTTCTCATCGTCCTTCCTTTGTTGAGATTGTAGATATTTTGAAGAAGGAGATTGTCAACATCAAGAGTGAAGATGAGAAACTTCCTCCCATTGATAATTGATTCTTTTCATTTTTTTAAACAACGGAGAATTAATAAATATAATTTTAATTTATTTCAAAATAAAGTTTGTTGAATTCTTGAATCCGATCAATCTTAAAAAAGTTTGAATTGTCAAAAAATCAAACATATATTTTTATCATGAAAATTTGATCGTTTAAAAGAATTGAAAATTTGAAAACTTTTACAAAATTTCATTCAAAAATCTTAAATATATTTGGAAAGAGAATAAAACTATTCTTTTTCTTTTGAGCAAATGAGGCTTTCACAACTACATTTTAACTTGAAATCTACTCTTAAACATTTATTTTGAATTAAAAAAAAATAAAATTGATTATAATTTCTTCCTCTTTATGAATCAGAACGAGAATATTGTCAGAGATTCAGAATTTATAAAGAATGATAAAGAACCTGTACTATCATTGATAACACATAAAGATATTTATCTCATCTTGCAAGAAACTGCTTCAATAAAAATATTAGATTTGAGAATAAACAATCCTATCAAGATATGGAACAATGCACCAAAGAGAATGAAGAAATATGAAAATACATTATTTGTCACCACAACTAAAGACAATAAGATTTATGGATACGATCTCAATGATCTGGAGGCTGCTCCAAGAGAATATGAGGGTTGCCAAAAATGGATCACAGATATACAGATAATCACAATAGATAGAAAGATAAAATTGTTTGCATCTTCTGCAGATCATGAATGCAGGTAAAAATATAAACATATATATTCAATTGCCTTATTTTTGTACAAAGGAATTTGAAACGAATATCTATTTAATTTGAAATTTAAAAAGAGATATCACTTTCAAATCTACTTCTATTCATATCAAATACCATTAAATAAAATATGAATTATATCCAAACATACATTTTTATATTTGAAATACAGAATAAAAATGAAAATTAAAATTCTCTTTCAAAAATAGATATTGGAATGTTCCTCATCCTTCATCACCAAATACAAAACCAGTAACAGCATCTGCAGTATTTTCAGGACATAAAGATTATGTGAACAAGATAGTGTTGGCAGATGAAGGATCAATCATGTTTTCTGCCTCTTGTGACAAAACTATTAAAAAATGGAATTCCATGACAGGTATTATTGACAAAGATTTCTCAGGATTAGGACACGAGAATTGGGTGTTTTCTATCGTTTATAATTTAAATAAGTTGTACAGTTGTAGTAAAGGTAAAAAAAATAATAAAAATTGTTATCTAAACAAAAAAATTTGTTTTTTTTTATAATTTTATTTCTTTTTTAAAATTTTTTTTTTCTATTAGATGGGACAGTTAGAGAATGGTCGGCTAAAACTGGAATTTCAGAAAGAATTTTCAAAATTGGATCTCCTTGTTTCGATTTGAGTGTGAAAGACAATCTCCTCTTTGTAGTTGACACAAATGCAGTCACTGTATGGTCATTAAAGTCAGGAAAAAGATATTCGGCATTGGAAGGACACAGCGGAAAAGTTACGGGAATAAATGCAGAAGAAGATCCTAAAAACGTCGTTACATCATCCAAAGACAACTCTTTAAGAATTTGGGAAAAAAGAGGTAAATGTACGATGATTCTTAGGGGTCATGAACAACCTGTCAACACTTTTGTTATCATGAGTGGATTTATTTACAGTGGAAGTCAGGATGGTTCCATTCGTAAGTGGACTTTTCCAAGGTCAAAGGAAGAGAGCAATGTTGTTCAACAGCTTGATCCAAAGACAAAGGCAATCATAAAATGTCAAGCAATGATCAAGGGATTTTTAATTAGAAATAAGCTTAGGAAGAAACGTAAAAAAAAACTTTTCAATTTTATTATTTTATTTTTATCTTTTTTTTAAAGGTTCTCATTTTGTTGATGTTAGGGAAAGATCTCAAGCTCTTTTTACTCTCATCAAGATCGAAAGGGAGTATTTGTCGGAGACCAAAGAGTTGATAGAAAATTATGTGGAAACAGTGCAACTAAAAATGAAGGATATCATAAAGTTGAATATTTTGGAAGAGGAGATCAACGAATTGGAAATAGCAGAGTTTTTTGCTAATTTCGGACATTTATCTAAGTTTATTGAAACTAGTATTCTTCCTTCAATATCTCCTCTCATTAATGTTTGGCCTTTTGTTGAAGGGGTGGGAGAAATATACGGATCTTTGTTGAAGAGGATGATTGAAATGTATTCCAAGTATTTCAAAAACTTCAAGAAAATAATGCATACATTGAAAGTTTGTGCAAGCCATTACGGTCCATTCAGAAATGCTTTGAAAGAAGTAATTTTTTTTTTTTTTTTTTTTTCCAAAATAATTTGTTGATTTATTTTAAAAAGATTTCTATAAAAACAAGTCAAGAATTTTGGGTTTTAATTGAAAAGCCCTTCCATCATTTCACTGGGAGATATGAATCTGTAAGAAAGCTCCTCTTCTATACCCAACAATCTGTCAACGAGTACACAACGCTCCTCACTGTTTTCTCCAAGCTCAGACACATTTCTAAAAATGTGACTTTGCATGCAAGAGAATGTGCAAACTATGATTATTGCGATGGTTGGTCGAAAAGATACATCGAGAAAGATGACAAAAACTCTTTTATTCCTAATAATGTTGGTCGTAAATTAATTAGGGAAGGAAAAATCTTGTCGGGTGGTAAAAAGAAGACTCTCACTCTTTTCAATGACTGTTTGATTGTCTCCACTGAGAAAGAGTACAAACCAAGCAAAAAGAGCCAATATAACCCTAAGCATCAGTATATCTATGACATAGAAGCGATCTGTCACTTGAGTGAAGCAAGAATAAGAGAAGTAGATTCCAAAAACTTTGAATTTACATATCAAGATAACGGTAAAAAAAAAATTAATAATTTTATTTCGTTTTCATTTTATTTTTGTTTTCATTATTAAAAAATAAGGAGAACCTAAAACCATTCCTTTCTGTATTGAAGGAGCTTTGTACGATTGGAAGTCTGAAATAAACTTCCGAATTAATAATTTATTGTATACAGTTCATGGATCATCATTGGACGATATCAAGCACAACCTTCCGATCATCGTTGTCTCAATAATAAAATACATTCAAGAATCTGCGAAAGGAACTTTTAAAAATTTGGTTTGTTCTTCTCCAAACGAAGGGTTGATAAGAGAAATCAAAAGGGGTTTTGTATCTAATGTCCCAAATATGTATGGAGAAGATGCCCACATCGAGTTGTTGGACGTTTTGTTGCAATACTTTGAACAATTGGTTTCTCCTGTGATACCTTTTGAAAAATACGAACAAATTTCACAAGCATTTCAATTTGAATACTCCAATGAAAACCCACATAAATTCTTGAAAGTTCTCAATTCATTGCCACCCAAAAACTTTGCTCTTTTAAACTTTGTTATCCATTTTCTGCACGATTTCACTACAAGAAATCTCACCGACAAAAACTTTGCAATACATTTGGCTGCCAGCATTTTTGGACCAGTGATGATGTATCCCCAAAACAAGGACATTTGGTGGGTGACTACTGATTTGGGAGAGGTAGTGGAGCTATTCAAAACGCTCATTTTGAATGTAGAAAGAATATTTCCCCAAAAAGAACAGGGAAAGCATTACATCCTTCCTTACCACATTTGCGTTTCTCAAAACAAAGTGGGTGTACAAAAAGAAGGGGAGAATGATTCTGATACAAACAACTCTGGGAAGGCTGTTGGTCTTTTCGATTTGTTGGATAATAACGACAAGGAAAGTTTGAGTGTTGTAACCATCAAGAACAATTCACGTAAAGGACCTGAAATTATAACAAACAATAATGATCAAAAAGTAAACAGAAAAGTAAGCATCAAAAAACCTGTTGATAGCACAATGCAAATCTCAGGGCAGAGTGTCATTAAGGGGTGGATGCAAAAAAAAAAGAATGGAAGAAAAATCAAAAAGAGATGGTTCGTAATGACTGATGAAGTCATCGCTTACTACAAAGACAACAAAAGAGAGATTCCGCTTGGTATCATCGACATTTCAAGAATCGAATTTGAAAAGGTTTCTAACACCGAGTTTAGTCTTAAGGGTGAAAACATTTCCTATGTTATCAGTGCTTATGATTCCATTCAGTTGAACACTTGGAACTCTGCTTTTCAAAGAACCAAACAAAAGCTTGCAGAGAGAAGAAAAACTCCTGTCACTCCTCTCAATGATCGCTCCAGTAATCTCATTAGTAATAGTCCTAACGTTAGTTATAGAGAAAGTCCCGTTTTATCTGAAAGATCTCCTCAACTTAACAACCTCACTATAAGTAACAACAAAGTTAATAACACCTTTGTTTCTAATAATGGTAGTAACAACAATCTTCAGACTGAGGATAGACGTAAATCTATGAAGACTAGCGCCATGCAAAGTTTCAAAAAAGCATCAAAGTCAAATGGAAGACTTCTTTCTGTCTTCCTCGAAGATATTTGATCAAATATCTCTTAAAATGTATTAATTAATAAAAATAAAAAAAATTTGAAAATTAAAAAAGTTTGCTGAATCAGTTTGGATGCAAACAGGATTGAATTGTTTGCCTTTTCTTTTTTTCTTTTCAAAATAAATCACAACAAAAAAAAATATTAAAAAAAAAAAAAATGTTGGCAGAATTTGTTCTCAAAAAATTTCTTGTTTATTGTGCCTTTACAGTTCCTGTATGATTTATCAACATGTTTAAATATATTCAACATCTCTTCTCCCCAAATCAAAATTTCAAAATTAATAATTTTATATTTGAATTTTTATAGATCTCTTTGCTCATAGGAGTATCTGCATCCACAATAGGTAAAATGATAGTGATATACTTTGATTATATAAATTGGTTAATTTAATTTTTTGAAAAAGGATTCACATCTTGGACATTATTGGTTCCTCTAATGTATGCAGGATTCGATTTTACAATTTATGATGCTGTATTCACAAGGTAAACTTATTTATTTTTTTAATGAGAGAATATATTGTTTGGAAATATTAAAAAGGAAAAATGGAATAAAGGAATAAAGAAGAAGGAAATGTATTTTTTAGAAAAATAAATCAAATATCAAAGGACATGATAAATTTATAAATGAACTGAATATTATTTTTATTTATTATTTTTTATTTTTTTTTAATATTAATTGTAATTCCTATTTAATACAACTGATCTTTTTAAAAAGTCTTGTACTTGATTTTATAAATGGATTGTTCATCTCAACAGTGAATGGTATAAGAGGAGAGATAGAGTGGAAGAAGGGAGCTCTTGTTGGAATTTTTGGGATAGCAGGATGCATTGTTGGAATATTCTTTCAAAAAGAATTTTTGTTGAAATTTGGAGGAAAAATTAAAGGTAACTCAGATAATTAAAATTAAATAAAAAATTAAAATTTTAAATTTAAACAAAAAAATTCTGTCAGGAGCATTGGGGTGGGTTTTATTAGTTTTATCTGTTGTATTCTTTGTGAGAGCATATTTTCAATGGAAAAAAACAAAAAAAGATAACCAAATTTATTATATGTCAGGTAAAGAAGGTTTTAATTTGCAATTATTTTTAAAAAAAATCAATTTAGTTGATGAGGAAAGCAGTATAAATAGCGAAGAAGAAATTGTTGATGAAGAAAGAATGAGTTATGAGAAAACAGACAGAACAAAATATGTTTTAATAATGATAATTTTGATATTGTTTTCTGTTTTTTCAGGATTATTGTCAGGTAAAAAAAATAAAAATTGAAAAATAAAAAAAAATTAAAAATGACAATTTTAAAAAGGATTTTTGGGTCTTGGAAGTGGAATGAATTTTAGTATGGCTCTTATTCTTGCTTTTAAAACGGATGTCATTAAAGCTACTACAACAGGTTGTGCCATTATGACTATTTTTTGTGGTTCCATTTTGGCGAGTCTTTATCTACCTGGAACTATTCCAGTACAATTTGCGTCAAGTTATCCTTATTTTTTAGTTACTTGGGGTTTTGGATTCATTGGTACTATTGTTGGGTTTATTTTTGCTATAAGAATATCAAGATTTCATTTGACAATAGTGGTGGGGATAGTTTTGTTATTATCAGGTATCACAGCAATTTCAGAGTTCTTTTATTTTTTGAGAAAATAATTCAAAAAAGATCACAAAAAAAAGATGAAATCATTTTTTAAAATTTCTTGTTAATTAAAAAAAAAAAAAAACAAAAAAAATTATTTTTTTTTTCAAAAATTTTATTAATCAAAATTTTTTTAAAGTCCTGCCAAAGCACCAGTCAAGATTTTAGTGAATTGAACAGTAGAAGGGGATACATTGTAATGAGTAAGACGAGACATTACCTTCAACTGAGCACCACCCAAATCCTTGCAACCATGAGAGTCAGAAATGATAGGAGTTCTGCAAACAGTTTTGTTGAGGTTGTCAATGAGATAAGGATTGAAAACAAAGTCAACTCCACTCTGAATGTCCTCTGGTTTTCCAGTACCTGGAGCTCCTCCCCTTAAAAAAAATTTATTTATTTATTATTTATTTTTGTTTTTGTTTTATTTTGAAATTTATTTTTAAATTTATTTTTGTTTTATTTTATTTTTAAATTTATTTTCGTTTTATTTATTTTTGTTTTGTTTATTTTTTTATATTTAATTATTTATTATTTATTATTTATTATTTATTATTTATTTAATTTTTTTATTATTTATTTTTATTTTTTTGTTTTGTTTATTACCAAATACCACGCCCATAAGATTGTCCAGCCCAAATGTTAATAGAAACGGTACCATAGTTCAATTGGTCAATAGTCTTATAGATAGATTCTTCTTGTTCCTTCATTTCCTCATCAGGGACAATCACAGTACAACTCAAAGTACCTTTGAATAAAATAATTTAAAATTATTTTATTTTATTTTTTATTTTTTATTTTATTATTTTTTTTTGTTTACTTAATTTTATTTTTTTTTGTTTTTTTTTTACCCCATAATTTCTTGTTGCAAAATTCAGCGATGTTTTGGTTGTAGCTTTCGAAAGTGTCGCTATCAGGAAGTTCCAAGAAGCAGATCAAAGGAGAGAAACTTTCTGTGACAAATGCATATTCTCCTTCCTAAAATCAACAAAAAAAAAAAATGTAAAAAACAAAAAAAAATTAAAAAATGGTCAAAAAAAAATTATAAAAAATAAAAAATAGAATAAAAAATAAAAAATAAATTTTAAATTTTAAAAAAAAATGTAAAATAAATTTAAAATAAATGAATGAAAATTTTTTTTTAATTAAAAAATAAAAAAATAAAAAATAAATGAAAATAAAAAATATGAGATTAATAAAATAAAAAATAAATAAAAAGAAAAAATAGAAAAATAAAATAAATGAAAAAATAAAAATTATTAAAAAATTATTAAAAAAAAAAAAATTAATTTAAAAAATCAAAATAAAGAATTTTTATTTACTAAAGGTTTGACATCAGGAATAATGACCCATTCAAGATGATCATCCTTGAAATTCTTAGGCTTGATGATGATAGCGTTGTCTTTGTACTTGTTGATGAAGGTTTGATGTCTAAAATGTGCCCCTATGAAAAATAAAAAAAAAATCAATCAATAAAAAATAGAGAAAATTTCAAATAAATAAAAATAATAAAAATAATAAAATAAATATTAATAGAATAAATAATAAGAAATAAAAAATGAAATAAAAAAAAAATAATGTAATAAATTTTAAAATAATTGAATTAAATAATAAAATAAAATAAAATAAAAATTAAAAATAAAAAATAAAAAATAAAAAATAAAAAATAAAAAATAAAAAATAAAAAATAAAAAATAAA
>JAMYWO010000351.1:26148-37129 GCA_024220525.1 Cochliopodium minus | reverse complement strand
GATGAGAAGTTAGTAGATGTAAAAGCAAAGAGTGAATCAAAAACCAAATCTTCACAAAATAAAAAATCAAAAGTGAAGGGGCATTTCTCCTCGCATCCCTCACAACAAACTTTCTCACACTTGTGCGAGCCTAACAAAATAAAAAAGAAAATAAAATTTGAAATAAAAATATTTTTTAAATAAAATAAAATTCTTATTTATTTTTTTACTTTATTTATTTTCATTATATTTATTTTTTTAAATTTAATTATTTAAAAGATTTATTTTAATCAATTTATTACTATTATTTTATTAATTAATTTTATTTGTTTTATTTATCTTTTTTATTTAATTTTATAAAATTTGTTTGTTTTATTTTGTTAATATTTATTTTTTTATTTTATTTATTTTCATTATATTTATTTTTGAATATTTTTTACAATTTGGAAACTTTTTTCCGCAGACATTCTTGCAAGAGTGAACAAAAGACGAATCGTTGATGAGAAAACATTTGACGGATATTTTTTCTTTGTTACACTTACACAAAACTTGTGTCTCTTTCTCACACGAACATTTTTCTCCACATAGTTTGTTGCAAGTGTGTCCGCATTTTAATTTCTTTCCACATCTTTGTTTTATAAATAAATAAAGGATAAACAAAATAATAAGCAATTAATAAAAATGTTTAATAAAAATGACAAAAACAAATGAATGGTTAATGGTAAAAAAATAAATGATGGAAACAAACAAAAAAAATAAAAATAAAATAAAATAAAAAAAATAAAAAAAAATAAAAAAATAAATAAAAATAAAAAAAAAATAAAAATAAAAATAAAAAAAATAAAATAACAAATAAAACAAACAAAAATAAAAAAAAAAATGTTAAAAATTATCATGATGGGATAATGATAAATTAAAAGAATAAAAATTGAAAATAATTTTTTTTAAAAAATAACTTTTATAAATAAAATTTAAATCGTTTTTTTTACACTTTTTTACAACTGTAATTAGGGGTAGAAAAAAGGTCTTGACATTTCACCTTTTTGGATTCTTTGCCACAGTCGCACTTCTTTTCCACCATTTCAGTACAAACACAGCTTTTGGAATGACATGATTTCGTACATTTATGGTTGCAAGGTTTTATCGTTCTTCCACAACTAACAACAACAAAAATTCAAAATATCCACATTTTTTATTTTTTTTTTATGTTTACTTTTTATTATTTTTTATTTTATTTTTATTTTTATTTTTATTTTTATTTTTATTTTTTCATTTTATTTATTTTTATTTTTATTTTTTATTTTTTATTTTTTATTTTTTAATTTTTATTTATTTTATATTTTGTATTTATTGGCTTATTTTTATTTATTTTTTATTTAAATTTAAATTTAAATTTTCATTTTTTTATTTTTATTTTTATTTTTATTTTTTAATTTTATTTTTTATTTCATTCTGATAGGTTCCTTTCACCAGGTTGTATTTTTATTTTTATTTTAAAATTATTGTATTTTAAATTATTTTGTAATATTAATTCATCATTATCATTTATTTTTATTTAATCAATTTTTATTTATGAGATTATAATTAATTTATTTTTTCATTTTTTACACTTTGCCACAACTGTGAGGCTCAATGGAATCCCAAGAACTGAACTCTGGGTTTTTTTTCTTCCCGCAAAAACAATAATAATTTTTTGGAATTCCCTTCACTTGGTGTCTGCAATTCACACAATTCCACATTTGTTGTAATGCCGGAAAGTTTTCTGACAATGGATTTTTTGGTTGATTTTCTGCCTGTACAAAAATAAAAATAAATGAAAACAAAAAAAAAAATTAAATAAACAAAAAAAATTCAAGATCAATTAAAAAATCCATTTTTGAAAAAATTATAAAAAATTTTAATAAAAAACTTGATTATTTTATTTTTTTATATTCAAAATTTACCCAATCTTTTGCACAATTGAGATGTAACATTGTATGGCAAATGAAGCAATTCCATACTTATTTTTTGAAAAGAAGAATTCATAAAGTGAATTAACTCCAAAATAATTTTATATTTTTATACCTGGTGCTTTGGCATCTATCTTGATCATACATATAGGACACAAGATCTTTTCTCCTTTGGGTTTATTTTCCTTATTTTTATTATCCTTGAGATTATTGCTTGGAGTTTTATTGCTGTTGTTGGAGGTGATGGTATTCTTGTCATTGAGGATAGTATTGGTATTATTGAGGTTATATCTCCTCTCCCTCTTTTTCTCTTCGTCGTCATCCATCAATATCAAAGAAAATCCTTCTTCTTCTTCCTCCTCTCCTTGTGAATCATTCTCATCATCTGAATTTCTATCATTATAATTGTCGTTTCTCTTGTTTGAATTCTTCATTTTTTTTTTTTATTTAAAAATGAAATAATGAATACTCATCACTTAAAGTAGAACCACGTTTGTACAATACAATTTTTTATTTCAGATTTTCTAAATAAAGTCTTTGAATTTTTTTCAAACAAGTTTTTATTTATATAATTCTTTGACTTGTTTAAAATTAAAGAAATACTTTATTTTGATGGATGAAAATCTTCAGACAGAAAAACTTTCAAGGTGCCTAACAAAAAAAAAACTTTACAAAATAAAATAATTTTTAATTTTTTTTTGAAAAAATTAAAAGAAAAACACATAATTTAAACGAAAAAAGAAAGAAAAGTCAAATATCAAGATGATTCTTGTGATCCTTAAGATCCTTTTCTTTAATGAGAAGACTAACATCGACGTCCTTGTCAGAGAGAAGAGGGAAGGGAAGATAAAAAAGATAAACAGAGATGATGGTGATGGCCATCCCAAAAATGGTTTGCAAGGAGGGCAGCTGCCAATAAATGATGGAAGTTAACACGAGAGTAACGAACATGCTGAGTGTTTGCGAATATACTTTGGCGATGTTGTCGGCATACTTGATGAGGAAGGAGATGCACAACCCTGTGAATACGTGGTTGATCACTAGCAAGGTGTTCAGGTGGTTTCTGTTGGCCAGACCGAAAATACCTTCAGATCTATTTTTATAAAAAATAAATTAAAAAAATAAAAAAATTAAATGATTAGTTAATTTTTATTACACTTTAAAATTTTTATTTTTTACAATTAAATGTTTCACCAAAATTTTTATTTTTGATTTTAATTTTTAATTTCAAATTATTATTACCGCAAGTCAGAATTAAAAATGGTGAGCAATCCCAAAAAAGAAAAGAAGGTGCCCTGTGCATAAAGCTGCATGTTCTGAAAATGAACCGACTGCTTTTTGTTGTGCTTCAAAAGATGTTCCGTGTAAACACCCGCTGCTGAAGAAAAAGTGGCATAAACCAGAGTCCACATCACTCCTTATTAATAAAGAAATAAAAAAATTAACAAAATAAAATAAAAAAAAATAAATAAAAAAAATAAATAAATAAATAAATAAATAAATAAATAAATAAATAAATAAATAAATAAATAAATAATATAAATTAAAAAAAAAAAAAATAAAAATAAAAATAAAGAAAATGTTGGTAATAAATAATAAAATAAAAAATAAAGTATAAAAATATTTACCAGAAGTGGTAGTACTACTGCTAATTTTTCTGTCACATGTGACCCATTGACTCACTGCGGTCCCTAGTCCCAACAACAAGAGGGCGGGGATTTGGATGTTGTTCAGCCTCTTATTAAGAAACCAGCTGAGAAATATCGCCGTCAGCAAAATTTTGAGGTTGCTCAGTAGCTCGAACGTCACCTGTTGATGAAAAAAAAATAAATAAATTTATACACTAAGAAATTTTTGCATATAATTAAATTGATACACTTTATTAAATTTATATGTGCATATCACTTTAGATACTTGGAAAAATATATTTTTCATAAGGATCTATTAACCCATATGATAACTTATATCTCATTTATCAACAATATAGTATCCTATGTTGAGATAATATTCTTCTTGAAAGATTTTCATTTCATCTTATCATTCAACTGCTTTCAAGATTAAAAAAAAAAAAAAAATTATTTACAGCATCCATCATAGATAATGCGACGAATAATACATTTTCATTCAATAGATAGAGCAAAGCAGGGATGGAATACTTTGAAAATTCCAAAAAATCAAAATTGAAATTGGAAAAGTTCTCTTTGTTAGCTCTTTTTTCAATTCCTAATAAAATGGCCGAAATTATCAATTTGCTGAATTCAAATAGGAGTGATACACTTACTGCTTCTGATGGATGATGTCTGTGTAATGTTCTTGAGATTTCAGAGACCAAAAGTGCATGGATGGTAAAGAAGATAGTGGAGAGAAATAACAATACCCTTATGATGTTCTTTTGAATGAAATGGTAGAAGATGATGAAGTAGGAGAATAAAATCTGTTGGATTCTATTATAATTTAATTTGTTTGGTCTATCTTCATTCATTAATTTTCTAGGGTTGGTTTCTATATATATGTACAAAAAATAAGAGAGAAATGTATTTTGAATGGGAATCAAAGAGTATTTTTTTTTATTTTGTTGTTCCTGAATTCTAAAAAAATTTAAAAAAAAAAATAAAAGTGATATAAATTTTTGATATAATTGTATTATTCACAAGTGTCACAAATTCAGATTTGTTCAAAAACATCATTTAAAGATTTAATTATTGTCAATATAATCTTTTTTTTTTAATAATCAATTAAATTGAAAAGTAACAGTTGCACAAGTATCATAAAAGAAAACTAAGATTGGTCTTTGAAAAAATAAAAAGGATTTGGAATTAAAAGTACTGTTATGTATTTATTTTTTTTTTTCTTTTTAGTTTAAACAATAAACGAAAAAGCGGGGTTTTCATTCAATACGGACTCAGTCTTTGTCAGAAATGTGGAGTTTAATCATCTCGATCCACTTTTGCTGCTCCTCCTGTGAGGAACAAGAATAGCCAAAAATATTTTTTTTGCCATTGCTCTCAGAAATGAGGGAGAAAGAATGTTTTACATTTTCAGTGTCGGGAATTTCCTTTACAGAAAGTTTTCCGAGCTGATGAGATGTTTTCCATTCGTACTTCTTTCCCTTTTTAGTGGTGACAATGAGGAGATTGTTGAAGAGGAAGAAGTGATTTTTTTCTTTTTTTTCAGTGAAAATATCTATCAAATTCCCACTGTGAATAAGTTTTCGTGATTTCTCCACCAATTGAATCTATTAAAAAAAATTTTAAAAAAGAGAAAAAAAATTTTAAAATATAATTTTTTAACAAAAAAAAAATAAAATTGAATAAAAAAAAAAAATAAAAGGTCAAATTTGACAATAATGTTAAAAAATAATAAATAAAAAGAATAAAAATAAAATAATTTTTTTTTACATTTTTCGGTATGTTAAGAATTTGACTCTCAACAGAAATGAGATCACCCAAGATTTCGAATTTATGTTTGTTATTGTTGACACGGTTGGTGACTTCTGTGACAAGCTCCAGAGCTTTGGTGAGATCCTTGAAGTCGATGTGAGAGGGAGGAGTCAAATCAAGCAAAGCGTTGATAAGCAAAATGTATCTTGGAAGTCTTTGTATGGGTCTTATCAACAATGATGGTAATCCACAAATATTAAGAGAGCTGAATTCTTTTTTTTTTTCGAAAAAATAATTTTAAATTTAAAAATATTTAAAAATAATAAAAATCAAATTAAAAATATTCTGAAAAAAAAAATATATTAAAATAATAAAATTTCATAGAAAAAATATTCTTAAAAAAAAATAATAATATTGATAAAATTTTAATAAAGGATTTACTCTCATCTATGCTTTTTTGATACTCATTGAAACTTTTGTTGTCACCCAATTCTCCAATTATTTTTTGAGCATTGTCATAATTTTTTACGAATCTATCATACCTTGGTTTTTCCAAAGAAAATGTATGAAATAAAAAAAAGAAAATCAAAAAAAAAAGGTGAAAGAAGAAAATAAAAATAATTAAAATATTTAAAAAAAAAAATGTTGTACATTTTGAACATGGGAGCATATTTGATAAAAAGATCACCAACAGTGTTTCTGGCAGGCCAATGAGTAAGCCTCGACTCAAAATCGTTCAAAACCTGTTTGTGAATGTTGTAGATCTCAGTCCAACCAAGAAAGAGAAACTCACACTGCTTGTCAGAGATGATCTGGTTGTTCTTCTCCTTAAAGTGCATCAAGTACTTGTTGTAAACGATGCTCAAAGCCTGGAAATAAGCTCTCTCCGTGCTAAAAACCTCCTTGAAAGCGTAAAGTCTTTTTCTTTGTTTGCTGAACTCTTCAGAGAGAGTGATTTGCTTGAGAAAATGGAGTTTTTGTTTGATCAGCTTTTTTTGGTCCAAAACTTTCCTCCAGTACCTCTGGATGAAGACGATCCTCTCCTTTTCCTTCTCGGTGAGATTCTTGGCAGTGTTTTCAAAGTTGTTTTTGCTTTTGCCCATGCGATCTGAAAGATCGTTTTTCCAGAGAGAAATGAGCTCGAGTTGTTGCTGCTTCAAAAGTTTGAACTCGGATCTTTCCCTCTCAAAGATTTCTTTCTCTCTGCGGAGTTTTTCTTCTCTGAGGGAAACGTTCTCCTCTCTTTGCTTGAGCTGTGTCTCCAATTTGTACAACTGTTTGAAGATGGAGGCGATACTAATGTTTTCTTCTTGGGAGCTCATAGAAGAGGATGTCTCCTCGTCATTGATGCTCTGCCTAAGTTCATTGATGCTGCTCATGTCTATTTTGGGGACGCTCATTCTCTTCTTTTCGATATCTTTGAATTTGTTGTTTATGAAATTTTTGGATTTTTCAAGTTTCCTTTCGAAAGAGATCCCTTCAGTAGGAATGAGAGAAGGTGAGCTGATCATACTAGAAGTATCATTGAGAATCAAAGAGCCGTGAACTTTTTTCCTTTTAGACTTACTCTTGGAAGGAGTCAAGTTATCATAATGTGTTTTGATAAAGTTTTCATTGCTCTTGGTTTTTGTGAGTTCCACTTGTTGTTCAGGAGCGGTTTGTGATTGAAGAAACAAGGTTTCGTAGAAGGCTTGTTGCTTTTGTATGAGCCTCATGATAGATTGGCTGGTGGAGGAGATGTATTGTTGGAGCTTTCTTTCGTTGGAGGGAGAGAGATTTTGCTCTTCTCCACCTCTCTCAATCTTCTTCTTCAATTCGTTATCTCGATCAGTAAAGGAAGAGATGGGAGATTCCTGCATTATCATTCTTATTATATTCAATCTTCTCTTTATTCTTCTCTTGATTGTCTCTTCAGGATACAATTCATCCACACAATGCAATCCATCCTTCATCACCACATTCTGATTGGGAAATAGTCCATCGATTTTATCTGTCAATATGTTATCTTCCACAAATTCTACATATAAATTTCCTCCTTGTGTTTGTTTCATTTTATTAATTGTCCCTAACAATTTTAATGTTTCATACGAGCTTCCATAATCCAATAGATCCTTTTCAGTTATCCCATTCAAGATTCGAGTTCTTTTCAACTTTTCAGATCTCGATCCAAATGAAGGAATTAGATCTAATAGAGGGAAAATAATAATAAATAAATATGTATTAAATTTTATAACGTAAATAAAAAACGTATAAAAAAATAATAAATGAATTTTTGAGTTTTCTTTTTTTGAAAAAAGGGAATTGTACGAATATCATTGACTGCATGTATGAAGGACATCAGATTTCCACGTATATATGTAAATAATCCAAATCTCCAAGCTTCTATCACATTTGTATTTTCAGGATCCAGTATCTTTTTTAATAAATCCAATCCATCTTTATCTGTCAAACCATATAAAGAACCAAAAATGTCATGGAATTTATCCCAACTCTTATTTATTTCCTATTTATTGATTGTTTATTTATTAGTTAAAATTGTTTTTATCGAATTATTAATACCCCATCTTGCCAAAATGTTATAGATTGTTCATTCAGTAGAAAATTTGCAGCTTCTTTCTTCTCGATATTTGATTTTTCGAGAATATGATAGAGATAATGAAAATTTATAGATAGTTCTCTTAAATCCCTCTTCTTATTGAATCGTTTCTCATCCAAAACATTTTTTAGGGAGGTTTCACATAGGGTAAATATTTTATTGTATATTGGATCTTTATAAATTTCTTTCTTTGTATATTCTAACAAATGATCTTTTATTATGCCAATATTCTTTTCCGTATTAATGGTAATTGAATCCATTATTAAGAGTAGGAGTATTAAATGTTTTATATGAAAATTCAATTTTTTTTTTTATTTTCACAAATTTAAAAAAAATAACTGACATTCAATTTCTTTCTGCAATATTTGATGTTGATAAAAAGAACAAATTCCACATCTTTGTGATACAAATTTAATTTTTCACTTTATTGAAATAATAAAAAAAAATAGAATGTCAAAATATGAATCTCTTGATCAAGTGAATACATCAAGAATCGAACTTCAAGGTTATTTATTACAATTAAATCCATCAATCCTGCCAATATTTAGAAAATGGGAACAAAGATACTATTGTTTGGTTTCAAATTTGTTCAAAAATTAAAAATGATTCCTTTATTCATCCAAATAAATAATTAGGAAGGAGATAAAATATATTTATATGCCTCTAAAGATGTATTGGAACATCTTGAATTCATTTCATTGACAGAAATTGAAGATATAGAGAAAAATCCACCCACTGTACAAAATGAAGATGCATTATTGATAACTCAAAAAGATAAGAAATCATTCATCATAAAAACAAAAGATCCAATGGATCTTCCCTCACTGAAGAGAGGAATACAATCATGGTCAGAATATTTCGTTTTGAAAAAGATACAAAGCCAAGAATTGGCACAATTAGATAAATCAACTAATTTTGGTAAATTTTTGGATGTTCACTATAATTCAAATATAATCGGTTTGAATCAAAAGGTACAAATTCACAAAATAAATTTGAAGATTTTGAAGATAATTATGGAAGAGAAGCTATGGAGGTAGAATTGGATTGGATTCTGGATGTATTGACCACTCAAGAAAAATCTATGCTGAATTCTCTCAAAAAGATCGATATTTTGAAATCGGATGGATTCAGTCTGAAACAAGCATTAGAACTGAATCAGATACCCGAAAAGCAAAATGCAAATAAATTTCTTGAAGAAATTAAAAGAGAATTCAAATTGATTGAATCAGATATCTACAATCTCCTTCCTAAAAAAATAAGAAAACAACAAAATGTGACAGTCATTTCAGAGAAAGAGGAAATTTCAGATCTCTACGAAGATTTGTCTTCAGATGATTTCAGGTCTTTATCTTTCAGGAAAAAAATGAACACTCTCAAAACTGTAAATGAGTCCAACGAAAGGGATATTGAAGACTTGCGCAAAAAACTTTTTTTATCTTACCTCAACAACTTTTATTCTTCTCACCCCAAAAAGGAATTCAATTTGGATGAAGACACTTTTTTTAACAGGATCATTAGTTTGCAGATCAAGACCGATAATTGGCCAGAGTGGATCAAAAAGAATTTTCAAAACTTTATCATCAATTAAAGATTTATTATAAAAATAAAAAAAAAAATTGAATATTTAATCATATCCGCTTATAAATGAACAAACAAGTCAGAACAAAAAGTAGAGAGAATGTTACATCAAGTCCAAGTTCCAATAATACCAACAAATCATCAGAGTAAATATTAATCAATTGATAATTATCCTATTTACTTTCATTCATATTAGCACAGTGGATAGAAAAAATATGAATTCTTTGAAGAAAGGTGTTATGATGTTTGTTTTGATCAGGTATAATCCAATTATATTTTTACTATTTTTTATTTATTGTACCCTTGAAAGTTTGATCTCCATATTCCTCAACACATTTTTTCCATCTGACTCATCAAAAACATTTGCAAGAATCTCATCAGGTATGGTTCTTTTTATTTTGATTATCAAATTATCAAAATTGCTTTTTTAAGGTGTTTTTATGTTACTTGCTGGAACAGGTCATTTCAGAGCCAAAATGGTTATTTTGTTTAGAGCTTTGATTCCTGATATATTTCCAGATTTAATCAAGGATATTGTGATCTATTTAAGTGGGATTGCAGAAGTGATTTGTGGTGCATTATTATTGATTCCAAGGTAAAAAAGAAGAATTATATTTTGAGATTAATCATTCATCCCTTATATTTCTATTATCAATCAAGAAACTATGGATATACTGAATTGGGTGCTAATCTTACCATTTTATTGTTGATTGCAGTATTTCCTGCTAATATATTTAATGCTTTCTCTGAAACTTCAAGGTAATACCTTTTATTTCCATTTGATTTCTTGATATTAATAACAATTCGAAATAAAGATCCAAAATGGGAGTCACTCAAGCTAGCTCCTTTATCAGATTGCCTATTCAATTCGTTTTCATTTATTGGGTATTTCAAGCCATTTAAATGTATCATCACTCTTTTTGTTTCTTTGAGATAATCATCAAAAAGAAAATTCAAATTAAAATATATATTTTTCAAAAAATTTTTAAAAAAAAAATTGTTTCTCTTGTATATATCTCTATTATCTTATTTATATGGGTAAAATCCTTCATTTTTTTTTAATTTCTCTTTAATTATTTCTTTGGTTTACATGAATAGGGAACAAATTGAAAATTATCAGTCTATTTTTCATATGTATACTTCTGGGTATTCCAGTATGGTATAAGACGACCACAGTATATAGGCCTCATTTGCCTTTCAACGAAATAAATGAATTATCACACAAAAAGGTACAAAAAATTTTTAACCAAAATAATTTATTGACTCTTCATAATTAATCCTATTATTATTATAATGAGAAACATCAATTATTGTGATTACTTTTTCAAACCACTCAATAAATTTTTGATCAAATAAAATAAAAATAAAATAAGATGAAGAGTATATCAGGTTTGATGGATTTATAAGAACAAGATGTTACAATTTGGAGCAATACATATCTTTGTTTCTATGATTTATATCAATCATATTATTATTTTTTTGAGAATATAAAAATACGT
>JAMYWO010000351.1:0-25246 GCA_024220525.1 Cochliopodium minus | reverse complement strand
TTTTTTTTTTTTTTGAATTCAAAACTTTTTAATTTTTTATCTTTGAGGCTTTTGATAAACAAAATAAAATTTATGCCAAAGTTTCAACTGCAGCAAGAGACAATTCAATGAACAAACGACCATGGGCAGGAGTCAAAACATCGATTTTGTCATTAGCAGTGTGAATGTATGGATTGGAACTGTCTGGTTGTGCTTCGAAAGGATGAGAGGATCTGTATCCAGCTTTGTGGTATGAAGCATGATCGGAGCAACCATACCTATTTAAAAATAAAATAAAAGAAAAATGTTTTTTGGGATTTAAAATTTACCCACAAATATTTGTTCCCCAGGTTGGATGGTGTTTGAATTGAGCGGCCAATTGTCTCAAACAAGTGGTCAATTCAGTGCTTACATAATCAGTGATGAAAATTGGGTTGGTTCTGGAGTATCCAACCTTTTATTAAATAAAAATAAGAAAAATTAAAAATAAAAAACAAATAATAAAGAGAAAAAGGGCACCATATCAAATTGAACCATAGCATAAACATCAATGTTATTTTTGACATATTGATCAACAATAGCTTGAGATCCTAAAAGTAACAGAAATAAAATTAATTAATTAATAAAAAATAGAAATAAAATGAAAATAATTTAAAAGAATTTTAAAAAAAAATAAAAGTAAAAGTAAAAATAAAAATAAAAGGACACAAAAGATTGGAAGTTACCTCTCAAACCGACCTCTTCTGCAGCATAAAATTGAAAAACAAGGGTTCTTTTTGGTTTGTAACCAACTTGGATGAGTACGTTCAAGGTTTCAATCAAAACTGCAACTCCTGATGCATCATCATCAGCTAAACAAATAAGAAATATGAAAAAATATAATTAAAATTTGTTAAAAAAAAATATTATTTTGAAATGAAAAATTTATTTTACCTCCAGGTGCTTCAATAGTGAAAATGAAAAAAAAATTTTTTAGTAAAATATTTTAAATGAGAAAATGAGATCAATAAATTTAAATTGTAAATAAAAAAATATTAATGTTTTTGTCGAGACCATTTGCAGTGCTAGTAGCCTAAAAAAATTAAAAATAATTTTAAAAATTATTTTTAATGAAAAATAAAAAGAATGGTTTACAGTACTATCAAGATGAGCACCAATGACTACGTGTTGAGATGCGAGTTCTCCTTCTCCTGGGATGGTTACAATGACGCTAGGTTGGAGCCATGTGTTTTGAAAGAGGACAGAGCTGCACTTTTCCCCGCAAATTATTGCAGTCCAGTTTTGGATTTGTTCAGCAGCTATAAAAATTTATAAAAAAAAAAATAAAAAAAAAATTCATTACCTTCTTTTCCTTTGATGTTAGTGTAGTATCTATATATAATTTATGAATTTGATCAATATAAATTTTAAAATTTGGTTTTTTTTTAAATCTTTACCTTGTACCAAAGTTTTGGAGGGAGGTGACTGTGTTGATCCAGTTGGTCATGTTGATTTCACTTATCATTTCTTCCACAACTGCATCGTTGAATTGGCAAGGAGATGGCAATGGAGCAGGCTGAATAAAACGGAAAAAAAAATTTTAAAAAAAATTTATAAAAAATTATATCAGATGTTCGATTAAGATGTTTATACAATATATTGTTAGTTATAAATATATTAAAGAAAAGTTTAAAGCATTTTCTATTTGGGTATGTATTTATTTATTTTAAAGTCTTTTACGGTTGGAACTCTGACTTTTCCCAAAGATGGATAATCGGTGATGTCAAAGTATCCAGAACCATGTTTGTGTGTTTTCTTTCCACATTCTTGAATCTCTTCTGCATTTTCAGGTGACATCCATGTTGCATTGTTTTCTGAGGTTTGGATCAATCTATAGCTCCCAGGGATTCCTATTTAAGTGAAATTAATGTTGTTTTCAAATAATTATTTTTTTTATTGAATAAAGAATTTTGTATTATTGAGACAACATCATACCTTGTGGTTTTTTAAAGGATTGGCATGAGCATAATGCAACCAATAATACTAATACTAACAAAAATTTCTTCATTTTTTTTTTTAATTTTTTTAAATTAAAAATCAGAATTTGAAAAAGAATTTTCCATTTAAAAACAATTTGCTTCTTGAATTACTATGTTAAATAAGGAAGAGGCATAATATCTATGAAATGAATCAAAAAGTAAAGCAAATCCTCATTTAAATATTGAAAAAAAAAAAAAAAAAATGAAAAAAATTTTGATAGTTTTAGTTTTATTGGTTGCAATATGCTCATGCCAATCCTTTAAAAAACCACAAGGTATGATAAGATCCTTTAAAAAAAAAATAAGTTTTGATATGAATATTGGAATTATTCGTATCTTGTTCGAATATCTTGATTATTTGAAAGCATTGTTTCCAATTTCTAACATTTTCTTTAAGGAATACCATCAAATTGGAGATTGATACAATTCTCGGAAACAAATTCAACATGGATCGCTCCCGAGAAAGCAGAAGAGATACACGAATGTGGACCACATGGTGGTTACATAGATATCACCGATAATGCATTGTTAGGAAAACTCAAAATTCCGACCGTAAAAAAAAAAAAAAAATTTAAAAATTTCCAACCAAAAATTTTTATTTTAAAAATTTCCATTTAGCCTGCTCCATTGCCGTCTCCTTGCCAATTCAACGAAGCAGTTTTGGAAGATATGTTGAGTGAAATCAACATGACACACTGGATCAATACTGTCACCTCCCTCCAAAACATTGGTACAAGGTAAAGAAACATAAACAAACAGAAACTTATTAATAGATATTTTTTTAAAAAAAAAATTAATTTTGAATTCAGATATTACAATAACATCAAAGGAAAAGAAGGTAATGTTTCCAATTTTTTAACTTATTTTTATTTAATTTTTACATTTATTTTAATATTATTAAATTTTAAAATTATTCATCAACTTAATATTAATTTGAAAAAAAAAGTTGTTTAATTATATATTCTCTCTTTTGCTTATTCCTTTTTGGAAACAAAATTAAAAAACTATGGGTNAAATAAAATAAATAAAATAAATAAAATAAATAAAATAAATAAAATAAATAAAATAAATAAAATAAATAAAATAATAATTATCATATGATGATTCAGATTTCGTTTACTTTTGCTCAAATGATTTTTAAAGGTTTTTGAATTTGTTTTGTTTTCAAAAATACGTGAAGATTTGTTATCAATTAAACATACATCTAAATCTGCCATTTTTGTTGGATTTCCACTCACCCAGCTTTGATAAAATTATTAATTAATAATTTTAGATATTCCTTAGGCAAAATTAATTATTTTACCTGCCGTATGGCATCAAAATTTGATTTTCAGATTTATAATTTTTATATTCGAATTGTGTCAATACTTTTTGTAATTTAAAAATAGTAGAATTCATTCTTTTATAATCTGATGAATTTGCTTGTATATTTTTGATTTGTTTCAACATGATGAGCAATTTTTTTTTTTTTAATTTTTTAATTTAGAATAACTTTATTCATTTTAATTGTCTTCAAATTTTTGATTTAGTAAAGCTTGTATTGCAAGGATGTTTGTTCTTTTCTAAATCTTTGATGTGGACATTGATTTCCTTGTTACCCAAATTGTCAATTAAGAAGAAAAGAGTGCTTTAATCCATTAATTTTGCTTGCAAAACAAATGGAGTGTTTGATTACTTTTCTCCACAAGCATCTATTCCCCATATTTTTGTGATCTTACATTTTTGTCTTTGAATTGAAAATAATTGAGAAGTTCAAAAAAAGTCTTTTGTGTAAGCAAAAAAAAATTCGACACAAAACCCTTTGATTCGATTTTTTGTCAAGATTATTTAATTTCAAATAAAATAAAAAAATTGAGATGGTTTCCAAGCCGATAATAAAGGATGAATTCACATTATGTATCAATAATGTTCAAATAATCTTTTTATTTATTTACTATTTTCTTTTTTTGATCACTCTCTATTCTATACAATTTTTGGAAAAAAAGCAAGATATAAAAAAGAAAACAATTTCAATTATTTTCATTCCTTTTTTTCTTTGGACACTCATTTTCATGGTTTTATTCGTTTTCTGCATGATTTCCTTTTACATGTTTGGAGATTAAAAAAAATTTATTAAACTGTTTTATTGTATTCTTTATAAAGAATGATTTTTAATGAATGTATGTTTCATTTGATATATATTTTTTTATTTGCATAAAATGATCTACAATCCTTATTTCCTAACAAATTAAAAATTAAAATAAAAATTTAAATTGAGAAATTTAAAAAAAAGTTTAACCTTTTTACTTCAAGCGATCTATGCACCATTTTGCACTATATTCAAAAGGATTAAATTTTTCAAAAAGAAAAAAGTAAAAAGAAAATACCCTTTTTTAACTTGATCAGAAGTGCTTTCTTTGAGTTGTTTTTGGAGAATCTCAACAGCTTTGGTGGATTTAATTGCTTCTTTTCTTTTTTTGTCTTTTGCCAAACACCAGAGAACACCTTGGCAATGATATTTTACAGCATCAGATGGATTTTCCAACTTTTTTGTAAGAAATAAAAAAAGATAAAGTAAGATCAAAAAATTAAAATTTTGAAAAAAAAGAGGGTACTTCTTTGACCAAAAGAGGGATGGCACCAGCCAAAGCAATAGCCTCAGAGTTTTTGGCATTATCTCTACCTAGTTCGATCAAAGCACCACTGGTGAAAGATTTGACAACATCGTTAGGAGAGCTGATCAAATTGACGAGAGGGGTGATTACTTTCTTTGTTCTGAATAAATTTTGGAGTTTACTGTTAAACTTTACACAAGCACGTGTACATTGTAATACTGCTTGTTGGAGAGATTGATTTTGTGATCTTTTTTTTTAAAAAAAAAAATAAAACATGTTTTGAAAAAGATTTTTGAAAATTAAAAGATTTAAAAGATTAAAAAATAAATTAAAAAGATTGTTGTTAATTCTTTTGTAGTGAAAAAAAAAAAGAAATACAAAGCAAGATTAGCAAGGCCATCAACTCCACCGTATTTTGCAACTTGGTTTTGATTACTAGCGTTACCATCAACAATGAAAGAAAGAGCATTGGAGGTAGCAAGGAGGATCCCGTCATCTTTTTCTTTGTAATATGCACAACAAAGTTGAATCGCTTTATTTTTGCGAACTTCTTGTTGTACTTTTCTGTTTGTTCCAGATGAAAGTGCTATTTTAATTTTCAAAAAATGATTAATTGAAATTTGAACGATAAAAGATCAATATTAATCAACATTTACAAATTGATAATCTGATAATTTAGATCTCATCGATCAATTATAAGGTATCTTGAAATAAAAATTTCTTGAAGAAATGTCAATGAGAGATAAATGATAATAATATAATAATATAATAATATAATAATAATAATATAATAATAATAATATTAGATGTGTGAGTTAATTAATTAGATTGTTCAGATATATTCTTTTTTTTAAAAGATAAAACCTCCTAAAGCTCTGATAGCAGAAGTTCTGACAGGCAAAGGAGAATCTTTGAGGAGTTTGCAGATGTTGGGGATGGCATTTTTGATTTTGAGAATTGCATTTTGGACGTTCAAATCAGACAAAGCAAAAAGGGAGATCAAATCCAAAGCATTCACTTGCAAGTTTTCGTTTAATTTGTTGTTGGAAGCGCTCAAGAAAGTTTCTTCCATTTTATCTTTTTTAAAAGCAGTGAGCAAAACTTTACTTTTAGCAAGTAGATTGATACATTCCAAAACTGCCAACAAGCTGACAGGATCGGTGGTTTTGGACAAACGAACGAGAGGAGAGACGATGTTTGGTTTAAATTTGTTTCTGTCTTTGTTGGATTTGGAGAGTTCAGAAACGATGCGAACACAATCGTATTGTGCTTTTTCTAAAGACTTTTCTTCTCTAGACAAAAGAGTGACAATAATGTTTATTCCTCCACAAGAACGAATCACTGATCTGTTTTCTTTTTTCAAAGACATTTCTGCCAACACTGCAGCAGCTTGTTCAATTTGTTGAACATCATTACCTGCTAATTTGTTCAACAATTCTTGGATACGTTGTTTGAGTTGTTCTTGTATTTGTTCTTCTTTATCTTCTTCATTATCCTCATTTTTATCTTCTTCTTGAGGGCTTTCAATGATAGGAACTTGTTCTCCCAAATCAACCAAAGCACTTGCTGCTTCTTTTTGGATTTCAGAATCAGAATTTTCCATCATGGTTTTCAATGATTCTGTTGCCTTTACTTTCAATTTTTCTTTCAATGCCTGATTTTGTGACAAGTTGCTGAGGGTAGAGGCGATACGATAGATGAGATCTGGGTTCTTTGTTTTATGTGAAAGTTGGACTAGGGGCTCCAAAAGCTTATCGCACATCTCTTCTGTTTTTTCCAAAAGAGAGGAAAGATTTGAAATGGTGATTGCTGCTCCTACAGAAATTCTTTCATCTTCACTATTGATCAATTTCAACAATAAAGGCAAAAATCCTCCATTATAAACATCAATCTTGTGATCATCTAGATTAAAATTGGATTTTAATTTTCAGTTAAATAAAATATTAATTTTAAACGGATGATTCATTTATATATTATAAGAAATTATGGAAATAAATTTACCTAGAGAAGAAACATTTGCCAAAATATAAACAGCTCCTCCAATCACTTCATCATCTCCAGAATTCAACCAATTTCCAACAAATTTTAATCTTTCAGTAGTAGCAATCTCTTTTGCCAATGTTCCATTTTGAACGAGATTGGCAATCGCAGTTGCAAGTCCCTTTTGTAAATCAATATCAGTGGTTGCCATTTCAGAAGCCAATAAAGAGATTGTTCCTTCCTTTTTCATGGCTTCACGTTGTTCAGTTTTCATTGCCAAATTACCAACAAGCATGATTGCTCCCTTTTTTACATCAGGTAGAGGAGATTTTAACCAAGAATGGATTCTTTTCCATCCTGCTGAGGCAATAATTCCATCATGGCATTCAGATTGTTCTGCCAACATGGCAATAGTCATCACGGATGATCCTTGTACTCTCTCATCTTTATAACCTGCCATTTCAACCAAAGGATCAAATCCTTTTTCTTCAATAATTACTGCTTCATCATCATCTAAAGGAGAAAGAAATTTATTTTAATTTATTGGATGAAAAAATATTTGAACCATTTGAAGATAACAAATTAATTGTTTTTGCGGCCAATCCTGAGATTTTTGGATGTTCATGATTAATCAAAACAACCAATCCTTCCAAGCCAGAATCATCTGCGAGCATAATCTTTTGTTCATCTGAAAAAAATTTTGAGGTAAAATTTATTTTTCAATTTGAACAAATAATTAAAAAAATTTTTTATGCTCTTTTACCCAAATGTTCTTTGCTTTCAATATTCATTTTGAGTGTACCAACCTAAAGGAAAATTTAAAATTAAAGAAAATGTTTTAAAATAAAATCTGAAAATTTCAACTTTTGGTTTTCTCAATGTTCTCAATGCAACAGTTCCTTTTTTGACATTACTTGAACTACCCTCATTATAATCACCAAATTCCATATTTTGTTTTTTATGATCTTATTTAGTATAGATTTTTTTTTATTATTTTATTAATATTTTTATAATTTCAAAAAGGGAGAATTTTATTTAAGTTAAAAGATATCGGTATGTCATCCCTTTCTCATGAGAAATATTAGAAAAATAAATCAAAATTTAATGTAAAGGAGGTTCACATCTCTTTTTGAAATAAATAAAATAAAAGTAACAAATTTCAAACCATGCTTTGAATTCTAACAATAATTCCAGATCAAAAATTGGGAATTTAACATAAAAAAAGAATAAACATTTCAAAATATTTTAAAAAAAAAAATTTGATATTTGTATTTTGAGAATGAACAATAAAATTCCAGAAATAAATTTATCACAAACAAATTCAACACATTCATTAACAATGGAGAGTGCAAGACCCACTGTATTTAGAAAAGATGAAGAAAAAATGAAAAAGAAAAAAGATAAATTCAAACTATTCAAAAGAAATAAGAATAAAGCGAAGAATATTGAAGAGGAAGAAGATTTTTTTACGAAATTGAAAAATGATCCAATTTTCGGGAAAAGATTTAACACCAAAATTTCGAATATAAATAATATTGTATCTTTGAATATAACTAATGAGATAAAAAAAGTGGAAGATGAACCAACAATAGATGAAAATTCATTATCCATTTCGCCCAACAATGAAAATTTGGTGAATAAAATAGTAATGAATTCTTCTCCGAATGTAGAAGGAACAAAAAATGTAGATATAGAGAAAAATATTGAAATAACAGAAAACGTACAAAAATCACCCAAAAATACAAATCAAAAGGCATCTTCTTTTAAAAATAATTTTATTCCTTCTATTTCTCTACAAAAAATAACACAATCTGATGAAGGAATACCAAAATTAATAATTGGAACAAACAGAGAAAAAGATCCCATCATCCCTAAGGCTCTCAAGAGAAAAACAATAGGACAAAAAATTCTTAGTGCATTTACTCCTAGAAAGGGTTCTGAAGAAATAGAAATAGAATTGATTGAGGCAATAATAATTCAGAGAAAAAATAATTTCACATTCAGAAATTACAATCTAAGAAGCGACAATTATTTTGAAGAATTGAAAGATTATTCTTTTGGAGATAGAATTATTCTGTTGAATTACAACCCTCTTATGGGAAAGAATGATGTATGTCTGGTTTTTAATTTCTCCAATTTCACATTTGGTAATATCAGTTTAAACAATTTGAAATTGCTCAAACCTAAAAATGATGAAATTAACAATTCTTTTCTTTCTCTTTTTCACTCTGAAAAATTATTGAAAATCCTCTTTTCTCAAAATCAATATCTCCACGAAAAAACCATCTTGGAAGATCATCTCAAAATCACCAATAAACCTAATGATAATAATGAGACCAACACCAATAATGATACAAATGATTACACCAATGACACCAATACTTCCATTGATGATTATAATACAGAAACCAACACCTCTATTGATGAGAATACAGAGACACAGGATATCAATTATTTGAAGGCCAATCTTCAAGCCTCTCATCTTTCCAGCAACAGCATCATCCCTTCACCCAAATCTACCATTTCATCTCCTCATAAAACAAGCAGTGAAAGCATTTCTTCACCTAAATCTGATACTCTTTCTCCTCATAATGACCGTAATAATAATATCAATAATAATAGCAATAATGGGAATAATAGGGGAGGGAAGAGAATAAATTCATTGACGACTTCTCCCATCAACATTTATAATGTACCCCCTCTTAATAATAATGGTACTTTTGGCGGCAGTTATAATGGTATGAGCAGTTTGAATAATACAATTACAAATAATGTGAATAATTCAAATACAAATACTGTGAATACTACTTATTCAAATATGAATACTGTGAATACTGTGAATACTATTAATTCAACTACAAATACTGTGAATAATGTCAATAAAAATGAAAGAAACAACATCCTATCTACTTCTCCCAACAATAATATGAATCAGATGGGCAGTATGAGTATGGGTAATATGAACAATGTGAACGGAAATAATGGAACAGGATATAGTTTACCAAAAATTTCCTCTCACAAATTTAATTCTTTGTTAAGTGAACCTCCCAGCACATCTCGACGTGAAAAATACAAAAGGTTTTTATTTATATTTATTTATATTTATATTATTATTTTTTATATTACTGTTAATTTATATTTAAAATAATTGTTTGTGTTTAATTTTATATTCATTAAAAAATGTTTTGTGATTATTATTATTGTTATTGTTATTTTTATTTTTATTATTTTTTATTTTGTGTTTAATTTTATATTCATTAAAAAATGTTTTGTGATTATTATTATTATTAAATTATTTATTAAATTATAGATTAAATTATTTATTAAATTATTATTAAATTATTTATTAAATTATTTATTAAATTACTTTTATAATTTTGTTTTTTTTAAAAAAAGTATGATAACAACAAGGGAAACACCAATAGGAGAAATATTTTATGAGTATAATCCAATATTGATAGCAATGTCAAGAATATCAAATGCAAATGATCAAACAAAACTAGCAAATAATATTTTACATTTATTTAATCAAAAAGGGACGAGTGTATTGAAATTTATTGATAAAATAATTTCTTTAGAAGTTTTCATGACTCAATCTGAAAGTACTCTTTTTAGAAAAAACAATATTACCACCAAATTGACTGTTTCTTTCTCTTCTTCTTTCTCTTCTTCCTACTTGCATCTCATTTTAGATACTCTTCTTCACAACATCTCCTCTTCTGGCAAATCTTATCACGTAACTTTCTTTATTTTATTACTTTGATTTATTTATTTATTTTATTTTATTTTATTTTAATTTATTTTAATTTATTTTATTTTAATTTTTTTAATTTATTTTAATTTATTTTAATTTATTTATATTTACATTTATATTTACATTTATATTTATATTTATATTTATATTTACATTTATATTTATTTAATTATATTTATTAAAATGTTAAAGAATTAATTTTTTTTGAAGATTAAAAAAAAGGCTTCTACCAGTGAAATGAATAGTGACACCATTTACAATAATAAAATTAATAACAAAGAGAATGATAAAGAAAACATTAAAGAGAATGATATGAATATAATAACTGATAACATAAATAATAATAACATTAATAATAATAATAATAATAATAATAATAATAATAATAATAATAATAATAATAATAATAATGTTGATATTAATAATAATAATAATAATAATAATATCAATAATAATAATGATAATAATAATAACAGTAATAATAATGTTGGTATTAATAATAGTAATAATATTAATCTTAATAATGTTGTTATTAATAATGATAATAATAATAATAATAATAATAATAATGATAATAATAATAATAATGATAATAATAATTATGATAATAAAATGAATATGAATAGAGAAGATATAAATAGAAATAGTTATGTAATGGATGAAAGTAATAAAGTAATAAAAGAGAATGTACCAACAAAAGTAAATTTAAAAGATAAAAAGGATACAAAGGAGGGTATAAAGGAGGATTTAAAGGAGGATATAAAGGAGGATATAAAGGAATGTGACAAGGAGGGTACAAAGGAGGATATAAAGGAGGGTATAAAGGAATGTAACAAGGAGGATAGAAAAGAAAAGAAAATAGGAATAATTACTAATATAGAGGATAAAAAAGAGACAACATTTTATGAATTTTTAGAAGAAATGAATGAAATGAATGAGATGAATGAAATGAATCCTAAATCTCCCAAATACCCTCCTTCTCCCTCTAAAAGTACCGATAACATCTTCTCCATTCAAAAAGATAATAATAAAAAAGATAATAAAATTAATAAGAATAAAGATAATAATAACAATAACAATAACAATAAAGATAATAATAATAATAATAATAACAATAAAGATAATAATAACAATAACAATAACAATAAAGATAATAATAACAATAATAATAACAATAAAGATAATAATAACAATAACAATAACAATAAAGATAATAATAACAATAACAATAAGAATAAAGATAATAATAATAATAAGAATAATAACAATAAAGATAATAATAACAATAACAATAAGAATAAAGATAATAATAACAACAACAATAATAACAATAAAAATAATAATAATAAGATTAAAGACAAGAATAAAGATAAAAAAAATAAGAAGGGACATGTTAAAAGTATGGATAACATTTCTTATTATGCTGTTGAAACAAAACCCCTCAAAAATATCAGTGAAAACAATATTTTTCTCCCTAATAATACCCACCTTCATGGAACTAACCTTTATACCGATCATAAAAATGACAACAACAAAAAAAATAATACCTTTAATAATAATAATAATATTGTTAACAATAACAATAATAACAAGATTGATAATAATAATAACAATATTAATAATAATGAAGAAAGTATAGAAAATGGAAACAATGAAAAGAAGAGGGAAGAAGAAGAGGAGAAGAGGAAAGAAGAGGAGAGGAGGGAAGAGGAGGAAAAGAAAAGGGGGATGGAGGAAGTTTTGGAGGAAACAGAAAAAATGATTGAAAAAATTTGCGACAGTGCCCATCTCATTCCTCTCCCCATTCGCCTCATTTGTCTCTTTATTCATAATCACACCAAGTCCAAGTATCCTAATTCTTCTCTTTTACAAGTTGCTGGTATCTTTTTCTACAATTATTTTTATTTTTTTTTCAATTTATTAAATTATTTTTATGATTATTATTATTTTTTATTTATTATTTTATTTTTATTTAGGGTTTTTGGTTTTGAGAATTATCAATCCAGCGTTGGTTGCACCAAAGGAAGCAGGACTGACCGAAAAAGCAACAACAAAGAAAGACAGGGAAGTTTTAGTTTTTATTTCCAAAATTTTGCAACATGTGGCCAACAAAACTCTTTTTCAAGACGACTCTGAGTATATCCTCCTTAATGATTTCGTTTTAAAAAAGCAGACACTTTTCGAGGAATTTTTATTGAAAGTTATTGTAAAATCAAATTTATTTTTTATTTGATTATCACATTCATTTTTCATTCATTTGTAGGATATTCCTCCTGATTACTCCGATCTTTGCCTTGGAGAATTAAGTTTCGAGGAGATAGATAAAGAAGTTTTGAATTCTTTTCTCAAAATGCTCACTAATTCTCTTTGTCTTGTTGCTAAGGATCTTTCTAATCAACCTAGTAACATCAAAAAAGAGTTTGGTTTAACTGTACAATTTTTGAGCAAAATTAGAATAGATGACATATTATAATAATTTATTAAAAAATGGTTGAAATTCAGATTTATATTGTTTCTTCTCATCACCAAAAAGAATTAATTTTTATTTTTAAAGGATATTTGACTATAATTTTCCCAACCATCAAAAAACAAGACTTTAAATAAAAAAAAAGAAAGGTTTAATTAATTCCTCACTTATTAGTCATGTAATTTGTAGAAATTTTCAATTTCTTTAGAAGATGAACTCAATCTATCGATACGTGACAAAAGATATGAAACATCTTTAAATTCTTCTTCATTTGATCTGTTTTGAAAAGAGGAGTGAAGTTTTTGAGAAAGGGCGGATGAATTCTCAAATACAAAAAGAGAAATAAAGTTGATTCTCGACACTTCAAAACTTTTGGATTCTCTTTTGTTGGTTAAAGGATTTTTTAGAGTAGATTTTGTACTGTTTCGATTAGTTACAGGATTGTATTGACTAGATAAAGAATAGTTTGCAGTGGATATTAAAAAATTCTTCTTGTTGTCAATGTAGATAGAATCTAAGGAACTATTCTTTTTGAATTCGTTGGGTTTTTCCTTATCTATCAAAAAAAAGAATTTAAGAAATTAAATTAAATCAGGGCAAAATTTTAAAAAAAAAATTTACTTTCCAGAGTAGAACTATGACTGAAGAGAACTGGAAAATTAGAATTGATGACACCCCCTTTGGTTAATAAACTATTTTGACAATCCTCCTCTGTGAAAAGAAGAACGAGTTTCTCGATTTTTTTTTCACAAATTTCAGTGATAACAGAAAATTGGGAGGGAAAGATTTGTTCAGATTCTATTTCTTGAAAAAAAGAAACTTTGTTTAACAAACATTGAAATACTTTTGAGATCATCATTGACGCTCTTTTTATTTTATCATTTTTGTCCAAACTTTGGGAGATGAAAGTTGGTTGGAAATATCTCAGAAAAAACATGGAGAGTACTGGTTTTAATTTTGATTCTGGAAATTTCTTTATCGTCTCATTTGTTATTATTTTGAGAATAACACGGAAAAAACTTATTTGTAAAAAAAATGTTAAAAAAAAAATTTTAAAAAAAAATTTTAAAAAAGTTCAAATATTTTAAAAATGATTTTTGAAAAAAATGTTAAATATTAAATTGATAAAAATTTTTTTTGGTTTTTTTTTTACTCAGGAAGTAAACTGATGTAATTTTCTAGGGAATCTAAAATTTCCTTACACATCAAAACAATGTTCATTAGATTTGTCATCAAAAAAAACTTATCCACAACATGTTCAGGATTAATCTACAGTAATAAAAAAAAAATAAAAAAAAATAAAAAAAAAATTAAATTAAATTAAATTAATTTTTTTTATTAATTTAAAATTAATAAATTTGATTGTAAAGAAATAATTGATTTTTTTTTTTTTTTTACTTCAAAAGAATCTGGCATCAAATTTAGTTTTCTGTTAACTTCCTCAAATATTTTATTTAAGTACTCTTGTCCTTGCATTGTAAATACTGATTTGATCAACCATGTATCCAAATCATCTTCTCTGTAAAGAGTATTTTCGCTTTCTATTTGAAATAATAATTAAAAATAATCCTCCAAAATAATATTAAAAATAATATTAAAAATAATTTAAAAATAATTTAGATTAACATTAAAAATATTTAAAAATAATTTAGGTTAATATCAAAAAATAATTTTAAAATATTTGAAAATAAATATTTGAATTTATTTGGAATAAAAACTATTTAATTAAAATAATTCAAATTAATATTAAAATAAATAATGATATTTAACAAGAATTTAATAATTAAAAAATATTTAATGTTCAATAATTAAATAATTAAAAAATTAATAATTAAAATAATTAAAAAAAATATTTGATTAAATTTTTTAGTTTTTTTTTTTACTGGTTGATTTAATTCTCTCTTTACTCAATATTTTGATCAAATCTTTTAACCCTTGTTCTTCCAGGAAAGTAAGGAACTTCCAAAGACCATCTTGATCAGATTTCTCTCTTAAAAGCTCAAAAACACATCTATTTATATTTTGGTGAAATAAATTAAAAAAAATAATGTTAAAATAGATGAATAAAAAATAATAAAATAAATTAAATAAAAAATTAAAAAAAAAGTAAGAAATTTTTATAAAAAAAATATCAGAGATTAAATATTTATTTACCTGATTAATAATAGGGAATCTTTTTTTAGCATTTCCAAAATGAATTGATGATCATCTGTTTTGTTCTCGAATGATAGAAATTCTTTATCTTGAAGATAAATCAAGCAATTTTGTTCATCATCAAGATTGGAGGAAGAATTTGTAAAGATGAGATCGGTTTCCAACAATGATTTCAAATTATCCTTGGTTATTTGAGGATCTTCCAATTTGTATTTTTTTTTGAACCAATCACAAAATTCATTCACTTTAAATCAAAAAGGGGGAAGAAATAAAAAGTTTTTTTTTTTTTGGAAAGTTTTTTGTTGATTATTTTACCTTTGAAGCAATATGGGATTCCATCTTTTTTGGATAAGGATGTTTCTTTTTTGATATCATTCAATAAATCCTTATATTATTGAAAAAAAAAAATGATTTTCTTGTTGACGAAAGTATGATAATAGATATTAATCATATAAAAGTGATAATATTATCTAAATTTAAATATTTAGACTTTATATTGTTGATATAATAAGCCAAAAAAATATCTTCATTACCAAATTTGGACTGATAGAAATAAAAAAGGGGTTAATTAAAGAATATTAGGAGAAATTCATTTACATTGAATATCCAATTGTAAATGCTAATGATTCAATTGGAGGGACTTGATCTCCATACACTTCAATCTTTTGTATTTTTCCAGATTTGAGAAATGCTCCTTCAGAGGGGAAGATAATGACATCTTTCTGGATTGCAATGTAATATGTGACCCTATTATTTTTGTTTGCTCTCTTATGAACTGGCAATAAAACAAAATCATTCCAAAATGTCGATCCATCTTTTCTGTAGTTCAATAATTCAACACGGCACTATCAAAAATTTGAATTATAAAAAAAATTTTGTTATTTAAAGAATGTTTACAGACATCCCTTTGTAAATGCAATCTCTCATCTTTTGAACCACTTCCTATATGATGAAATTCGTGTAATTGATGGGAATAAAAAAAAAAAATGTTTTTTTAATTTTTACCTTTGATGAATTTTCTCCTTGCAAGAATCTGCAGTTTTTTCCAAGAATCTCTTCTTCTTTATATCCTGTCATGGTGGAAAACTATTTCAAAAAAATAAAAAAAATAATAAATAAAAATTATTGAATAATTTTTTTACTCTTTCATTTTGCAAGATGATCGGACAATCTTTTAGTTTGTTGTGACAAAGTAACATACTTTCATGGATGGTCTGGATGAATTTATATTCTATCAATAGAAATAAATAGTAAGAAAATTTATAAATTTATATTTTTCCTTTATATCAAACCTTTCATGATCAATTTCTGGATTGATTTCAACTTTTTATGTGACAATTTAAAATTGTTTGCATCTATATAATTCTCATTGAATACTTTTGCTTGATGTTGAAGATATAAATCAAATTTATTCCCCATGATCTTATTTTTGGCTTTTTTTTTATTTATTTACTTTTTTGAAATTTAATAGAATTTTTATCAGGATGGAACTTTAACTGTCGTCAACAAAACGATGAGAAAAAAAAAATATTAGTTTTCTCAATTATGTGAAATCCTTCTATTTAGAAATTGGAATCCACTATAATACCACAAAGTGTCAAAAGACATGGAAATTTACAGTCCAAAAAGTAATAAAAAGGATTTTTTCTGTAAAGAAAATTCAATTAAATCACATAGTGTTTAATTCTATATATAAAGAAATAAAAGAATAATGATAGTTTCATTTTAATTATTTGGCATATCCTTTGTTTCCCCAAAGAGTTTTTTACAAATTCTCGACATCTTCTTGGAAATTCAACACCTTCTTCAATAACTTCCCATCTAGTCAAGACAATCTATCTCACATTCTTTCCACTCTCCAATCAGAATTCTTCTGTTAGGTTGATCTAGATCAGAGATTCTGAGGAACATTCTCTTCCAAGATATGTTTGAGCATCAATCAGATCTATACCACTAAAAATCCTGGCCTTTGTTTTTGAATTATCAAAGTCTGTCATCCTCAAGAGGCAGAATAATTTGGTTGACAAATTGAAACTGAAATCTATTGCTTGCAATTAAAAAGAAATGTTAGTATTTATTATTATTATTTGATTTAATATTAAGTATTGAACTTCTTCTGCTCAGATCACCCACAATTAGAATGACATGTAGTTTTCCTTCAGTAACTTTTTGAATTAGCCTGTGGCTACAAAAAAGTCCTAGAAATGAAGGATTGAAAAGATCTTGTTTATCTTTATCGTAATTTTAAAGTGGAATGGAATTGTTATCTTCAATCACCATTGTCATTGAGGTTGCCTTTATTTGATTTATCAACTATGGTGGCCAATATATACTCCCCAAGGATTTCCTGCATTTCTTTCGTTAATACTTTAAGAGTTGACTTGAGTTTTTCCCAAGATTGTTTCAATTAATTTACTTTTTCTTTTCCATACATATATTTTTTAAAATAAATATATTTCAAACAATGGATTTAAAAAAAAGAGGAATTAAATTTATTCACCATATTTCAGTATTAATCAAAAACATTATTTACAGTTAAATTAATTCATTGTTTGAGGAAGTAAATTTCGAAAATACTTTGTTTATGGAAAAAAATGGTGATTGAAGAAATAAAAAAATTATTAGAGAATGAATCAATTATTATGTTTCTTCTCAAAAAGAGATCATCTTGCTTTAATTTTTTTAATTTTATTATTCAGAGGATCTTTGACTTCAATAATTTTCAATCCCCTAACAAATAAGACATTCGAAATTAAAACCCCAAGGTTTATATATGGTTCTTTAAAAACGTGGATCGATTTCACTGTTCCAATATTTCCAATATCTTTCAACAAAACAGAATTGACAAGTTGTAAATTATTTGTACCACCTGTACCTCTTTTTGGAGTGGCCGGAATAGGTTCTGTTGGAGGATGTTCACCCATAAGGTAATAAAAAATTTTTGAATTTTTTTTTTTTTTTTGACAATTTTTTTGAAGGCATATAAATTTAATAAAAAAATTGAATGTAAGTGCAATTTTTTTGACTATGCCTATGAAGCACTATGGTAAATGATTTTTTATTCATAGTTATAATAAAATCAAATTTTAAAAGGAGCAATAATAAAAACTTTCGAAAAAGTTAGTGGTAAAAATAAAAACTTTAGTAAAATAGTCTTAATTTTCTTTAGAACCTCTAATACCAATAGTTACGATTACATTTGAAGTAAAAAATAAATGTTTAAAATCATTTTAATTTTAATTTTTTTTCAGGATTTCCAATTAATTTTGGAAGAAATTACCTCAAATTTAAGAAATTCAATAAATGGGACTTATTTTCCTGTATTGGTGACTATAAAACAAGACGAAAATATTTGGATTAAATTGACTTCCAATGGAGGAATTGTAATTTTAAATTTTTTTTTAAATTATATTCATCTCCCAAACAGATATTCTTTCAAATAATTACAATGGGCCTATGCGTTTGTGGATTATTTTTTGGAGTCAAAGGACAAGTGTTAATTATACTCAATCAAGGAATCAAACTTTCTGCTTCTCAATTATGTATTTTTTTTAATAATCTAGGTAAATTGTAATGAATTTTTAGATTTTTTACTAATAACCCATAGGTTTTTTATTGTACCTGATAAATTTTCTTGACTATCTCAATTTCAGAAGGTGGTATATTTATAGTTTGGTTTTTAGTTTAACGCTTTTGGGCAATTATATGTTTCTAATTTCTTCATTATCTCTCTCTTTCTACTTTTTGGAACTCCTCAGAGATAAGCAACTTGTATCCCAATCTCTTTCTAAATTCAAATACCCTTTCTTTATTTGCTCCACAATAATTTTAGCTTTTTACATCTTTTGCATTATCAAATTTTCAACTTTCAATTATACTGTAGCTCTTGGAAATGCTTCAGTTTATTTAATTGTTGTCATTTACTTTTCAATCAGTTTTATTGTAATTATTTTAGATTTATTATTTATTGTTTTTGTAAATTTATTATTTTCTTGAAAGTTTTTTCTGGGAGGGACAAGAATAATCCTAAAGTTAAGATTATTTAAGTCTGAAAAAACACTCAAATTTGGGGTTTTGGTATTAACTTCGGTTTTAGGAATGATAATATTTGCTATTTGTTATATTATTCTCCAAACTAGCAATCCCCCTAATGAGAAAAAATTCTTGGCAATAGGATTGGTGGCAGGTTTAGCAAATATGTTGATTTCAATACCTCAAGTTCTCACTTTCAAATCACCCAAAAAACAAACTGAAAATTCGGATACAAAGAGCAAATTGAGAAAAAAAAAAGCCAACAGGTGAAAAGATTCTAACAGTTGATAAGTCAAATTAATTCGATTTATTTTTAACAAAATTAATAAAATTTTTGTTTCAAAAGAAAGTTTATTTCTCATAAAATTTTAAAATTAAAGTAAGTTTTTCTCTTTCAACCATTCTTCATTGTAAATTTTGGACAAATATTTGATACCTGAATCAGGAGCAATTGTGACGATTCTTGCAGGTCCTTTAAGTCTTTTTGCAACTTGGATGGCACCCCAAACATTAGCACCAGTAGATCCACCTGCAAGAATTCCTTCTTCAGTAGCAAGTTTTCTGCAAATTTCGAAAGCAAATTTATCTTCGAATTGGATGACCTCATCAATTACTTTGAAATCCAAAGCCTCACAAATGTGATCCTCACCAATTCCTTCAACTAAGTAAGTGCACCCTTGATTGGTAGAAACCTTTCCAGTGGTGAAATATTCATGATAAACTGAACCAATAGGATCGGGCATAACAACCTTGATATCTTTTTTTATTGTAAATTAGTTGGATTTTAACATGTTTTAATTGGTTATCTATTGATTATTTATATTTTTATATATTTTTTTAATACCTTTATTCTTTTCTTTCAAATAACGACCAACACCAGAAATAGTACCACCAGTAGATCCACTAGCAACAAAATAATCAATTTTTCCGTTCATTTGTTCCCAAATTTCAGGACCAGTGGAGAGATAGTGAGCCTCAGGATTGTATTTATTATCGTATTGATCGATACGGAAACTATTTGGAGTTTCTTTTGCCAATTTCTTGCAGACATTTTCATAATGGTTTTCATCATCAGGAGGTGCAGATGTTGGGCAAACAACTACCTTGGAACCATAAGCTTTCAATGCATTTTGTTTTTCAATGGAAACTTTATCAGGCATAGTAAGGATTGCTTTATATCCTTTAACTGCAGATATCATGGAAACTGCTGCTCCAGTATTGCCACTTGTATTTTCAATTATAGTTCCACCTGGTTTCAATTCTCCTGATTTCTCAGCTTTGTTGATGATGTGCCTAACCATTCTATCTTTGATAGCCATGGATGGATTAAACATTTCCAATTTTATCCAAATCTCAACTTCTGGGTTTGGAGAAAGTTTATTGAGTCTGACTAGAGGTGTATTTCCTACTGTTTCAAGGATAGAATCAAATACGTTTAATCTTCTTTTTCTTTGTTCTTCAGTTTCCTAAATTTGATAATTTGGAAGTATTAAATATTTTTTCTCAATATAATTTTTTATCGATATTTTTACCTGCATTGAATTGGTCTACAATCTTTTTTTTATTTTTTTTTATAAAGATGGGAAAATAATAAGAAACTATGTAAGTATTCACCAATTAAAAATTGAGAATTTATGTATATTATCAAAAATTCAAGAATATAATTTTGATATATGAGAATTTATGTCATTATAAACTTTTTTATGACAAACATTATGATTTATTGAGTATTGATAAAGAATAATTCAAAATATCGTTCTAGTTTTTTTATATTATCGTTAAAATCATTGAATCAATATTGTTAAAAAAATAAATGCGCCAAAAATATTAATCAAAAAATTATCATGATAATTTCCAAAGTTCAATCACTCATTTATATCATAATTTTTGTTTATTAAAAAATCGTTTTTCGTTGGTAAATTATCATTTATTATATATAATAAACCGCTACTATTTGTTAAAAAGGATCACTTTTTCCTTTGTTAACAAAAAAATGAACAAAAAAAAATAAATAATAAATAAAAAAAAAAAACCAAAAATTACTTTTTACAGAGTATAATGGTAAAATAAATAAGAAATCTTCTGTTAATTAATCATATTCAAAATATTTAGCAAAATCAACAAAACATCCCAAACTTTAAATTGGTACTTGTCGGTAAAATTATTTCTCAAACTTGAAAAGAAATTGTAAATAAAAAATTTTCAAATAAAAAGGTGATGGTGGAGTAGGAAAAACCACTTTCGTTAAACGTCACTTGACAGGAGAATTTGAAAAGAAATATGTTGGTAAGTTTTAAATTATAACATCTTTTAATTCAAAAAGCAAAATTTATATAAATATTTCTTCACAAATTCTTAAAAATTATCTTATTTTTCAAGCTACTGTTGGAGTTGAAGTACATCCTCTCAAATTCCACACCAACTGCGGACCAATTGTATATAACGTATGGGATACTGCAGGACAAGAAAAATATGGAGGATTGAGAGATGGATATTATATTCAAGGACAATGTGCTATTCTCATGTTTGATGTAACTTCCAGAGTAACCTACAAGAACGTACCAAACTGGCATAGAGATATTGTTCGTGTTTGTGAAAATATTCCAATCGTTCTTACTGGTAATAAAATTGATATCAAAGATAGAAGAGTAAAAGCAAAACAAATCACCTTTCACAGAAAGAAAAATCTCCAATATTATGATATCTCTGCAAAATCAAACTATAACTTTGAAAAGCCTTTCTTGTGGTTGGCAAGAAAATTGACTGGTCATCAAAATCTTACCTTTGTTGAATCTCCTGCTCTTAAACCTCCTGAGGTTACTATTGATGAGAATTTGTTGAGACAATACAATTTAGAAATGGAGCAAGCAGCTAACCTTCCAATTCCTGAGGATGAAGACGATCTTTAATTCCCAGACTGATTCTCTTATAAAGAAATAAATAATTTAATTTTTTTATAAATAAATATATTTAAACAAAACTTTATTTCTTTAATTTCACTGAGAATACAACTCTGTTGAAGAGAATGAAACATTATTTTAGAGTATAATTTTTATTTGACAAACTAATTAGTAATTATTGTAGGATTGTTGATTTGGGGTAACAAAATTGGAATTTGTAAAAGTTTGGGGTATATTTTGATGAGAGGTGTAATTGTTGCTATTTCCAACCACCACAGAATTCAATTCTCTATTATTTTGCTGATATGAAATATAATTTCTCCCAGGATATGATTCTTCAGTATATTGTTTATGATCTACCTTATCATCTATCAATCTGGGAGAAATAATAAATTAAATAATTTATTTAAAATATTATCCTTTAATTCTATACCTTTGTTCTTTATAACTCAATTTTTGTTTGCAACATTTTCTTGCAACGCAAATAACCACAATAAAAGTAAAAATGAAGCCAAATCCCACAGCTGATGAAATTAGGATTAAGGTTTTAAAATATAATTCACTAATTGGGAATTACCCAGTCCAAAAAGTATGGATTCAAGATTATTGTTGAATAACATTCAAATTTTTTTTTTTGTTTCAAAAAAACAATCAAAATTTCAAATTTGAAAAATTTTTTATTTATCAAATTGATTAATCTTGTTGCCTATAATCTTCACATTAGAATGGTGAATTTCTAGCAACTGGTTCAACTCTTTAAGGGAAAGAGAGTCGAGAGAAGAAGGATCAATAGAATACTGATGTACAATCAAACTAGAAATGTCCAATTTATCACTGTTGGAAAAATTTAAATTCTCTTTTTTATTATAATCATTTAGTTCAATTTCATTTCTTTTTGAATTTTCTGAGAAATCTGAATTAGCTGAACTTTCTTTTTTTCCCAAACTTTTTGAATCCAACAACAAATTTTCGTTTTCATTGTGATACAAATCATCCAAAGTATGATTCACTTCGATTTTAGATTCTGTGATCAATTCTTCTGATGCGTAACTTGCCAGAATTTTATAAATAGATGGATGGTTTTTTGCAAGTTGTAAAGCATTTAGACCTAAAAATTTTTCGTATTTTTTATTTATTTTTATTTATTTTTATTTATTTTTATTTTTTTTATTTTTTTTATTTCATCATTTTTTTACCTTTAGAATTTTTGAAAGAAACATCTGCTTTCATTTTTAAGAGAGCCATGAGAGTAACCTTCCAATTGTCGTTTAAACTGCTACCGAGAGAGATGGCCCCATTGATCGCCAATTCAAGTGGTCTCACCCCTGGAAAAATATAATTTTATTTTTTATTTTTTATTTTTTTTATTTTTTTTATTTTTTATATTTTTATTTTTTATTTTTTATTTTATTCCATTTTTGAAAAATAAAGTTGATTTACCCTCTTTTAATTCATTTAAAATTAAATGTTAAATTTTTTTTTTGTTCTTGAAAAATGTAACCAGAACTCATAGCATTTGGATCAGCCCCATTTTTCAACAAAACTGTTTTGAAATAAATCAATTAATGTAAAAAAAAAAAATAGTTTTGAATTCTGTTTTTTTTTTTTAATATTTTTTTGAATTTATAATTTTTTTTTCTTTTTAATTTTACTTAAAACCAAATAGTGGGGATCTGTGTTGGAGAGAGCAATATGGAGGGGTGTTGCCTTCCAATGATCTCCTGACCTCATGTTTACCTCTGCTCCATTTTCTATCAACATTTCAACCATTTCTATCAAAATAAATTTAAAAAATAAAAAAAAAAAAAAAACTTTTTTTTCACTTAAATTTGATCTTTCGCAAGCAATTAACAATCTATTTCAATTTATGTGACCAAAGATTAATGTTTTCTTTCAAAATTTTTTTTTATTACGGTGTCCATCCATGTTCTTGGAAATTTAGTTTATATTACAACAATAATTTATGATCTTCTTTACCATTCATAAAACTGCCGATGAATTTAATTTTAGGTGATAATTTTTCCAAAAATAAAAAATTCAAACTTAACATTTGCTCCTATTTTGAAAATAATGGGTTTATTTGTTGATTATTGATCCAAATTATTATTTTATTACCTTTTTTAATTAAATCCAGACTCTCTTTGTACGCTGAATTTTCACAAGATTCACATAAATCATCATCTATTGTATTATTTGAAGTTAAATTACCCTAAAAAAGGAACAATTGAAATAAAAAATTGATCAAAAAGCAAAAAAGAAAACCATTTTATTTTTTATTTTATAATTCCAAAATTAATAAAGAGCAAATAAACTTCAAAGTAAATTATTTGAAACATCATTCAAATGTGAATCAATGATGTTTCAAATAAATTATTTAAACCCATTTATCCATTCTTTGAAAAAAAAAAAAATTGATCAATTTTTTTAGATAAAAATGATCGAACATTATCAAGGAGAAGAAATGATTGAAATATTTGATAATGAGAACAAATCAACAGGTATCACAAGACCCAGAAAAGAAGTACATACAAAAGGATTGATTCATAGATCTGTAAATGTTTTTCTATTCAATAAGAAGGGTAAAAACAAATCAAAAGGAAATTATGATCTATAAAATAATCAACATATGCTTGATGATAAGAAATTTAATTTGCATTTCATTTCACATATATTTGATAATCAGGGGAGCTTTTGATACAAAAAAGATCATCAAACAAAACAATAGCAGCAGATCATTGGGATCTTTCAGTAGCAGAACACTTGCAACCAAACGAAAGTTACAAAGAAGCAGTAAAAAGGGGGATAGCAGAAGAACTGGGAGTAAAGAACATTTCGGAGCCAATAAAAATGAGAGACCCATTTTTTGTAGAAACATCGTATAATGAAGGTTTACTTGTTGACAGGGAATTTACAGAGTTATGGCGTGTGGAGTTTGAAGGCGAAGTTGGTGATTTTGTTTTGGATCCTCTCGAAGTTTCAGAAGTAAAGTTTATTAAATACGATGGGTTGGAAGAGTATTCAAAACAAAACAAAATTACTCCTTGGTTTTTAAAAGAAATTTCCATTTTAAAAAAATGAAAACAAAAAAAAAAAATCAATTTTTTTTTAAAAGATTACTTTTTTTCTACATCCATTTCTAATTAGATTAAAGTAAGACAAAAAAAACAAAACTTTTTTTTCTTAAAGAAAATGAATAATTATTATTTGGAAATCGCTTTAGTTTTGGCTTTTATTGCTCTCATTATTTATTTAAGATTTTTACTTTAAAAACTTTTTGAAAATTAAAACTCTTTTTTTTTTTTTTTGAATTCAAAACTTTTTAATTTTTTATCTTTGAGGCTTTTGATAAACAAAATAAAATTTATGCC
>JAMYWO010000350.1:0-31205 GCA_024220525.1 Cochliopodium minus | reverse complement strand
ATTTTTTATTTTTTATTTTTTATTTTTTATTTTTTATTTTTTATTTTTTATTTTTTATTTTTTTATTTTTATTTTTTGTTTATTATTTTTTATAATTTTTCTGAATTCCTTTTACTTTTATTTTCTCATTTTATTTCTAATTAGATAATATCATATTTCAACGATCAAAAAAACAATTTTTTAAATGTGGAGAATCAAAAGAGGATAATAGCAAGAGATGCCGAAAAATTCTCCTCTCACCAATTGTATTTCCTCAAAAATTCCGTCAACAGCCTCCCATCCCTCTTTCTTTTTTTAAGCAAGAAGAACGATTTGGTCATCGATTTTTCTTTTTTGTATTCTTTCTTTCACAATTACTCTTTTTCTGGTTTATCTCCTCTAGAATCCGAAAGAAATTTGTTTGATTATTTTTATTTTATTTTATTTGTTATTTTTTTCATTTTCATTTTTATTTTTTATTTGAAAATTCATTTGATTGTTTTATTTATTTTTTATTTATTTTTATTTTTTTATTTTTTAACAATAATTAAGATTTTTTATTTTTATTTTTTATTTTTAAACAATAATTAAGATTTTTTATTTTTATTTTTATTTTTTCTCATTTTTTTCATTTATTTTTGAAAATATTAGATTTTTAATCACATTTTTTTATTTTTTATTTTTATTTTTTCATTTTTTAATTTATTTTTGAAAATTCATTCAATGGTTTTATTATTTATAAAAAACTATTCATTATTTTTATTTTTAAACAATTTTTAATTTTTTTTTTTTATTTTCATTTTTTCATTTTTTTTTTTAATAAAAATTTCAGATTAGTAAAAAATAAAGCATATGTAGCATTCCCAGAACTAAAAAATGTGATATCAGGAAGAATAAGCCTAGTCGAAAAATCCCCAGAAAAAAACACATTTCTCAACAACGAAGAAAACTTCTCGAAAGAAAGCTTTCAGAGCCAATCTTTTTCCAAACTTCTCTCCTTTGCTAAAGAAAATGGCTTTGTTGATCCAAGCATCGCTCAAATAGAACAAAGCAATAAGGTAACCCATATTTTGATATGTACTATTTATTTTCAGTTTTATTTTATTTTTTTTAATAATATTTCAATTTTTTTAAACATCTTAGATTTAATCGAAATAAAACTTTTTCATTAAAATTTAAATTTTTGATCAATTAATTCTTATTTTTTTGTAATTTTTTTAAAACAGATTTTAATTTTAAATTAATATAAATTCTTATTTTTGTGTAATTGAAATAAATTTTTTCTATTTTGTTAAAATAAATTTTATTTTACTCATTTTATTTTCACATCAAATTATTTTTCATAAAAAAAAGGTGATGAGCATGGAGAACGTCTCTTTGAAGACATTGAACCAAAATTTGAGCGAGGAAAATGAAAGGTTGCTCAAAGAACTCAATGAACTCAAAGAAAAACCAAACCAAAACACAATAATCAACGACAACGTTAAAAACAATAACATTATCCAAAATAACAACAACAACGCTGAACAAAACAATATTGTAGAGTTTGTCCCTTACAATTCCAAGATTTCTTCCCTTTATTCTTCCTCTATCAGCTTTGTCAATTTGGAGGATCGTATCAAACATTTGGAGAAGAAATACTCGGAACTCAACAAGAAGAAGAACTATTTGTCTGAGCAGCTCAAGTTGAAAGACAAAGAAATTGAATTTTTGAAGAAGAAATAAAAAAATATTTTTTTAAATAAATAAATATTTTTTTAATTTTTTAAAACAAGCAACATCTATTGTTTTTCTTTTTTTGACACAAATTTCTATGTTCCTTAATCTTTCTTATTAACAGTACAAACACTTCATCCACGTTCAAAGAAATCTTTGTTGAAGTTTCAATGTAAATGCAGTTCCAATTTCTACATAAATCACAAACCTCTTTTTTTGTAACAACCCTTTGATCTTCTAAATCACATTTATTACCAACAATAATTATTGGAAATTCAACACCATTTTTAATTCTTTTTGTTTTATAATTTTTTTATAATTTTTAATTTTAAAATAATTTTTTCCACCTTACTATCTCCTGGTGAAGATCCACAAGTTCCTCAAATGAAAACCTTGATGTTATTGAAAACATTAAAACAAAACCTTCTCCTAGTTCAATGTATGGAATCTTTATGGAAGAAAAGTATCTGTACACAGGTTCCATCAAATAAATGACTCTTTCTTTTTCATCAATTGTTATTTTTTTTTTACTTTCAATTTCAATAAAAGGATTTTGAAATTCTGGATAATTTCGCTCTTCAATGAAACTATATATCCTAATCAAACAAATATTGTTTTTTAGAAATGTTTTATTATTTCTTATCTTTTGAGTTTTACAAACTTGTTTTTCCAGTGAAGATATCACCAAGAATTATTATTTTGAAATCCTTTTCGATCATTTTATATTCTTATTTATCTTTTTTTTTTTTTATGATTTTAAATTGAAATTGGAAGAAAAATAAAATTGAAAAAAATTTACCCTAAAAAACTTTTCAAAATCTTTTCAACACAAAATTTTTTTTTTCTTTGGTTTTTTAAACAAACAATTTTTTTAATAAATATTTAACAAATTATATTTAAACAAAAAAAGAAATAAATCTAAAATCGGATTAATTAGATTCCATATCAGACTCTTCATTTACGACCATTGAAATGGTTGAGATGGAAGAAAGGGTGTCATAATCATGTGGTTTAGGGCTGCATCTACTATACAAAATGTCAAGTAAAAGCATCACAATGGAAACAGACATGGCCACTGCAACACATCTAAAAAGAAATGGGAATCCAAATTTTTCAATTAAAAATCCTCCAAAGAAAGATCCGCTTGCTAAAAAAATTTTTTTTATTTGATATTTTTATTATTTTCATTTTTAAAATTTTAACGTTGAAAATAATTTTTTTTTTTTTGATTTTCTAACCTCTTCCCAAAGAAAGTATAGCGTAAAAAATTCCTTGTAGAGTAGAAGGAATCTCTTTTGGGGAAATCTGATTAATATACAATACAACCGCAGACCAAAAAAGAGCAAAGTTGATTCCCTAACAAAAAGTGTGGAAAATTATTTGATTGTTTAAACTTTTAATTATTTTTTTACTTTTATTTTATTTTTATTTTTATTATAAAATTTTATTTTATTTATTTTTATTGATTTATTTTATTTTATTCATTATTTCAAAAATATTTTTTATTTTTGTTAAATTATTTTGTTATTATTTTAAATTTTTTTTTACATGTAAACATTCAATAGGTAAAACATAATAAACGTTGTGGAACTGGGGGAGGTAAGAATAGTAGGTGACTCTTCCGCAGTAAAAGAAAATGGAAAAAAAAATGACCCATTTCACCCCCATCTTCTTGATGAAGTAATTGCTCGCCCAAAAAAAGGGGAGCTCTGACAATGTTGTAATTCCTTTTTAAAATTAATAAAATTAACCCTAAAAAATTCTAAAAATATTAATAAAAAAAAAATAAAAATAATAAAAATAAATAAAAATAATAAAAAATAAAAAAAAAAATAAAAAAACAAAAAATAAAAAATAATAAAAAATAAAAAACAAAAAAATAAAAAAAAATATAAATTAACATGAAAATTTTTTTAATTAAGAAAATTGAATTGGTTTTATTTGATTTATTTAATTTATTTTTTTACCCACTGTCAGTCCCATTACCATTGAATGACCGCCCAAAGACTGGAGATAAAGAAAAAAATATTGAGAAATCACTCCTTGGGAGTTTCCAGCTTTAAAATAAAAAAGAAAAATAAAAAATTAATCAATCAATAAAACAAGAAATTAATTTAAAATAAAAAAATGTGTAGATTAAAATAAAAATATTCAAAAAAATACAAAATAAAAATCAAAATAAAAAATCAAAATAAAAAATCAAAATAAAAATATTCAAAAAAATACAAAATCAAAATAAAAAATAAAAAATATTAAAATAAAGTTAAAAAGATAAAATTTTTTACAAATAAATACTACGATGATTAACACAAAAAAATTGAAAGAAAATTTGATTTTTTTGAGATTAGTCCAGAGACTAGATTTGACGTTTGGCCTGATAGTTTCTTCAATGTACTCTGGAGGGGTGGACTCGTTTAAACAGAGCATTACGACCAAATTGATGACAACTGTGCAGCCTCCTACCACGAAAATCCAGTCGTAATTATCTCCCAATTTTTCTACTAATAACCCTTTGATCAAAATGAAAATAAATACCAAAATAAAACCAAATTAATAAAATTTCAACAAAAAATTAAAAATCAGAAAATAACAAAGAAAAAATAAAATCCAAAAAAATTTGACAATAAAAACTTATTACCTGCCAACAAAGTAAAAAATCCGTAACCCTTTTATTACAAAAAAAAATAAAATTCAACTCAAAAAATGATTATATTCTTACAAAAGCTCCAAATAATCTTTGTTTTCCATAATCTCCCTTTTCCTTTCCCAATTTTTGTAATGCTAATGAATCTAAAAGAGGACCCGTTCTAAATAATACAAAAAAAAAATAAGAATTTTTAGTTTAATGGTTATAATTTTAAAAATATTCTATTTTATACGGTGAAGCGAAAAATCTTGTCAAGATCACTTGAGAGAATACGTATGCGAATATGAGGCTTCCTCTCAAATACACATTAATGAAATACACTGAATACAAAAACAAACATCCAACCAAAAAACAGAAAAACAAAACTTTCTTCTTTTCTCCAAACTTTGTTTTTTAAAGAGAATTAAAAGATTAATTTATTTTTTTAAAAATTTATTTATTTATTTACCTTATCAGCCAAATTACAAAATAATGGAGATGATATTATTGCAATCAATGGACTTATACATCCCATTATTCCATTTTGTCTGATGCTATATACCAACACAAGAATTTTCATTGAAATAAAAATGTTTTTATTTGAATTTGAGAATATAATAATTAAGAAAAATAAAAAAACTTTTACGTTATTCCCATGATCTTCCAATAGATAGGAGTATATGAATATCTATTAATAATTCATGGTTAGTTTCTTTGTTTCAATTTATATTTTTTTTTGAAGTTTATAATTTGGTATGTGGCTGGATATTATTACATAATTCCAAATGATGCAAATTGGAAGATGTAAATCAATTTCAATGCAATTAGATCTGGCCTAAACATTTTCATGAAACAAATTTTTTTTAATATAAAATATTCATTTTGAAATTAAATCTCTTTTTATGAAAATATATCTGAGATCAATCAGATGATGAGAAATAAGATGTTGAAGAATGGTGGATATTTCCATAATAGTTTTTTAATTAACAAGGGGTGAATATATAAAGAAATTTTAACTTAATAAAACTTTTTATGCAACCAAAAAATAATCAGAAATCAGAACTATCTTTGGCGTATTTGAGAATCCATGGATGTTTACATACTTCCTTGAGAGGAATTCTATCTTTAGATTTTCTTTGTAGGAATTTATCCAAGAGATCCTTAGCTTCATCAGAGAGGAAGTCAGGACAATGCAAATCTACCTTAGAGATTTTCTTACAAGTATCCTTTTGATCCGAAGATTCGAATGGAGGAGATCCTACAAGAAATTCATACATCAATACCCCCAAACACCAGATATCTATAGTTTCATCGTATGATTGTTTGCCGACCATTTCTGGCGCCAAGTAATCCAATGTACCACAAAAAGTTGTTCTTCTATCTTTCAGTGGAGAATAAACAGACCATCCAAAATCGGCTATTTTAAGTTCACCATTCATACCAACAAGTCTATAAAAAAAAAAAATCAAAATTTAATTATTAAAATTATTTCAGTGAAAATGAATTGATTTTTTTTTCTTTTTACAGATTTTCAGGTTTGATATCTCTATGAATTACGTGTTTGGAATGACAATATGATAATGTATTTGCCAAATCCCTTATATATGTTGCGCTTCTTTCTTCGCTGAACTTTCTAGATTCTTGCAATTCTTTATACAATTCTCCTCTTGCAGCATATTCCAAAATTAAGTAGACTCTGGTCTTATCATAAAAATATCCTAATTTGCAACAAAAAAAAAAATTTAATAAAATCGTTAATTTTAAATAAAATGATTATATTGAACTCTTTAAAATTCTTTACCATACAATCTTAAAACATTTGGATGCCTCAAATGTGATTGTATCTCTATTTCTCTTCTCAATTGATGTTCCACCTGAGATTTCTGGAGCTGTTGTTTGAACAATACCTTCAAAGCAACTACATACTTGCTCTTCTTTTCCCTCGCCAAATAAACATGTCCAAATTTTCCTTTGCCCAAGCATTTTCCTATATCAAAATCTTTTAGCTCCCATCTCTTCACCTCATTGGTTGATGATTTCTCCTTATCATTTGTGCTGCTTGTATCTTTATTCTCAACTTTTGGTTTATTCTCTTTATTGTTTTCTATTTTTAAATCTTTTTTATTTTCCACTGTGCCTGTATTTACATTCTCGCTTTTATTCTCTTTATCTTTTGATCCCTTCTCGAATATAAATTATATTTTTTATATTTATACTGTTATGTTATAATTAAACTTTATTTAGATGATTTTAAATTTTTTTATTGATCATTTTGGTTTATTTTTATCATGGATTTTCAATATAGCTTTTTTTTTTACCGTTGTCTTTAAATCAAGATTGTTCATCTTCATTCTCAATGATTTGATGTCTGTATTTTTTGTTGTTGTAGTTGTAGGCTTTTTATCTTTGTTCATTCTCTTTCTTTTTTCAAGATTCTCTCTCAATTTTTTTTTTATATTTTTAATTTTTAACGATCAATAATTTATTTTTAAAAAATGGCGCCAAAAAATAAAAAAATCTAATTGTAAACGATAAAGAACATAAAAGATTGATGATAATTGTAGAGAATTACATAATGGAAATCTACCTTTTCTATTATATTATATAAAAAAAAAATGAAGACAATATCCAAAATAAATCATAAAATGTTCAACAATAAGTGGAATAATCAATACAAATTCAATAATAATGTTATTATATGTAATAATCTTAATTTATTCAAAAAATTTTACGCAACAAAAGAATATTATGTTAAAGAACTTCCAGAAATACCAAAACATAAATTAGAATTCAATTTTTCAAGATCTCCAGGTTAAAAAAAAGGCTTATCTTATAATTTTTAACCAAAGATATTCATTTTTTAACCCTATCCTTTAATTTAAATAGGAGCTGGTGGTCAAAATGTAAATAAGGTAAATTCAAAGGTGGAGATAAGATTCCATGTGGATACAGCAGATTGGATCCCATCTGAATTAAGAAAAAGCTTTGCAGAAATGCACAGAAACAGAATGAACACAGAAGGATACTTCATAATAACCTCCACCAAAGAAAGAACACAACATCAAAACTTGAAGGATTGCATGAACAAGTTGAAGGATCTAATGAAGAGCGCCAATATAAAACCGAAGGAAAGAATAGAAACGGAGGTACCTCAACACGAAAGGGAAAAGAGAATACAAGAGAAGAAAAGAGATTCGAATGTAAAAAGTAATAGAAAAGTTGGAAGGGATGATTATTAAAAATTAAAAAAAGAATTTTAAATAAAGGAATTAAATTAATAAATAATTTTAATTTTTTTTCATTTCTTTTTTTTTGGAAATAACAATTATTTTTTGTTAGGCTTCTTGGTAAATTTTGGTTTCTTGTTATTAGTACCACCAACTACAGATCTTAGCTTAGATTTAGCAGGAGCAGTAAAAGGAGTAGGAGCTTGTTTCTTAGTGGTGGTGGTGTTAGAAGATTTAGAGGGTTTGGTTACTGAAGAAGAAACTTTTTTAGTGTCCAATTTTGGTTTTTTGTTGGAAGAAGTAGGAGTGGATTGGACAACCTTTTTAGGCTTAGGGAGGGATTGAGGAGATTTTTTAGGTTGAGGAGATTTTTTAGGGGGAGTTTTTTTGGTTTGGGGTTTTTTAGGAGAAAGTTCCTCAGAAAGATCATCGACATCATCGTTTATGTTGTTTTCAGAATCGTTACTGATATCACTGTCGTTATCATCATCACTTTCACTTTGGAAGTTCTTGTTTTCTTCGACTAATTCTTGGTCATCCTCCACAATGATGTTGTTTTCCTCATCATCGCTCACTTTCTCGACCTCCTCGAACTTTCTCTTGAACAAAGAACCTTCGGGGAAAGTGACGTAGAAAGGAAGGGAAGGCATTCCATGGATGGATAAGGAGAGGGACAATATATTTTTCCATCCTCTAGGTACTGCGTGGATGAATTGTGAAAGTGCGGTGAGAGTGTTGTCGGTGATTTGTTGGGCGGTGAGGCTAGGGTTTCCGATCTTGATGGCGCACTTGGGTCCGAAGGATCTGTAGTAGTAGGTGGAATCTCTTGCTTGGATGATGTTCTTTGCCAAATTTTTGGTTTTTTCTTCGGATGGAAATTGGATTGGTATTAATCTACAAATAAATGGATAAGAAAAGGATATATTTATTTAGTGGAAATTAAATTATTTATTCTTTTGGAGATCAACAATTAAAAAAGATCAGATATTATATCTTTTTTCTTTATTATATCTTTTTTCCAAATTCTTGTTTTACCTTTTGGAACTAAAAAAACTTGATCCCAACAATTTTGGAAGAGACTTTACTACAGAGATATCGCAAAGAAATAAATCATATGATCCTGCCAATTTTATTCTTGATTCATATTGTTTGTATTTATTTTTCAATTTATCAATTGCGATTACCTAATTCAAAATAATTGTTTATTTTATTTTTTTTCAATTTTAAATTTCTTGGTGATATTTTTTACTTTTGCATTTATTTTTGCATCTTTGATCATTTGTTTATATGTGGATTGTGGATCTTTTGTAAATATACACATTTCAGCATCTTGTCTGAATGCATGTGGGATTTCTCTTTAAATTTGATTTGTTTAATTAGTCTGATTCAAAAAATTTAAAATATTTTCTTACAATAAGATTGGCAACAATGATCTTTCAGTTGGACTTCTTTGATATACAACTTCTATATTTATATTTTTATCTTCCTCAATCAATGATCTTTTTGCATTGATTCCATTCGATGATTTTTCAATGAATTCCAATATAGCTGTACTAGCTTTCAATAACTTTTTATTATTGAGAATCATTAAAGATATTGGAATATTTTTCTTAATTTTAGGAACATTTTAAATCTCTTACCTGACCTTCAATGATTGGTGTTTTATCTTCCTTTTTGATTTTCTTGATCATTATTCTTCAAATGTACAATGTTTTTTCAAACCCAATTTTATATTTTATTATAAATATTTGAGAAAAAAATTAAAAAAAAAAAAATCTTTCTAAATAATTTCCCTCTTTTCTTTATTGAAAACATTTATTTCCAACTCTGAAATCAACACATTTATTGGGGAATCTTAATAAATTATTTAATTTTTCTTCCAAATCAAATGTAAATCCAATTTAGTTGTTTTTGAAGATAACTTAAGTTTTTTGAAGGAAAAATTCTAAAACGGAAGTTTAAATTTCTTGAAAGCTCAAATCATGGTGAATATACCGCATCCTGTCTCGATCTGCGAAGTCAAACATCATTGAGCTTTTTTAGTAATTTAATTGGAGATTCGCGCAAAGCCATAGTGTTATAACCTTTTTTTATTTAGTTTTTATAATGAATTGTTTTTTTTGATATTTTTGATATTTATTTACATTTTTTTTTTCTTAGAATAATACACATTTTTTCTTTTTTTGATCCTCTTCTTCACTAGAATTTTCAATTTTAAATTTATTTATTAACCTTATCAACTCCACAAATACTAAATTAACATTTGTTTTGGTTTTGGAAGAAACTTCATAATAAGGAACTTTTATTCGTTGACTGTATCTCATTGCTTCATCATGTGTAACTTCCCTCTCATCTTCCATGTCTGCTCTGGCCCCCACTATAATTATTGGTATGTTTTCATCAACTTTGTTACCCAATATTTTCTCAAAATAGTAATTTAAGCGGTAAAAACTATCTCTGTTTGTTATTGAAAACAAAAGAAGAAAACCTTTTAAGATTTAAAGTTATTATTGATTTAAATAATCTAAAACTGTATTAAATCATATTGGATGATCTTTTCACTATAGTTGATTCAAAATGCTATTGGAGGTATAAAATAGTATTTCTTTCATCTAAATTGAATTTACCTTCTCCCAATCTGTAATAACAATCGTTCATTTCTTCATCCAGCGAATCATCAAACATATCCACCTGAGTTAAATCCCCATCTATGTCTATTAACTTTCTGTATCCTTCAGATAATGTAGGATCTATATTCTCCACAAAATTTCCATACCTAAAGAGATCAATATGGATATATTAAATTTTGAATTGGAGATACTTACATGAACATTTGAATCAATGAAGATTTTCCTATGAATATACATTATTTTAAAATAAAATTTGGTTGATTTATTCTGATTTATATTAACCTGATCCTTCTAATCCACAAACTATTATTTTATCTTCTAGATATCCTGATCTTCCAAGTTTCATTTTCATTTTTTTTTCTATCAAATCTTAAATCAATGAATAAGGAAGTTTCAAGAAAAGTACCAAGATTCGAAATTAAAAAGACACTTTTGATAGCCTTGATTGTTTTGAAAGATGAAAAAAAAAAATGAAGAATATAAAATGTGTATTGATTGGAGATGGAGGGGTTGGTAAAACTACATCAATTATATTATACACAACAAATGCATTTTCATCAGAATATATCCACACCACAATTGATAATTATGAAGCGAATGTGATGGTAGATGGATTGCCCATCAATTTTGGGCTATTTGATACAAATGGACAAGAGGAATATGATGATAAAAGAAATTCTGTGTATAAAGGAGCAGATGTGTTCATGATATGTTTCTCATTGGTATCTCCAACTTCATTTTATAACGTGAAATCCAAATGGATTCCCGAAATAAAAAAACATGATCCAAATGCCAAATACATCCTTGTTGGAACTAAATTAGATCTGAAAGATGATAAAGATACCCTCCAAAAATTATCTGAAAGGAAATCATCACCCATTTCAACCGAAATTGGATCGAAAATGGCAGAGGAGATCGGAGCTTATCAATACATAGAATGTTCCGCGTTAAGACAGACCAATTTCAAGCTGATATTCGATACTGCAATCAGATGTTGTCTATATCATAAAAAGAGAAAAGTAGGAAAGAAAGGAGATGTCATATTTTGTAACATTTGTTAAAGATAAATTCAATCCGAATTGAATATTGTAAAATAAAATGAATTAAATCTTTTTCAAAAATTAAAAATAAATTAAATAAATATTAAATTAAAATTTTGAGAAATAAAAGATTTTAATCCAAAAAACCAACTTTTTTTTTTTAACAGTAGTAATTTAATTTACAGTCTCATCAAACTTTCTGACCTCTAGATCATCACTGACCAGGTTGAAACCCTTTTTGGAGATCAAAGGCTCTCTTAACCTGGCTTCTCTGTACAAAACGAAATGTTGGAAACAAATGAGGGATCCGAAGAAAATGGAGATGGCACTCAAACCTACCTTGGCAATATCTCCAGCTGAAAAAAAGAATAAAGAATAAAAAACAAAAAATTAAAAATTAAAAATCGAATAAAAAATAAAATTAAAAATTAAAAAATCAAAATTAAAAATAAAAAAATAAAAAATAAAAAAAATAATAAAATAATAAAATAAAAAATAAAAATAAAAATAAAATAAAAAATGAAAATTTTTACAGAATACGTGAAAGTTTCCTACGTTGAGAGATTGAAAAAACATTTGGAAGAAATTTACAACACCACCAGCCATTTCAAGAAAAGTAAGACCAATACCTTTTTGTTTTTTAGGCAAATAAAATTGTTAATCATTATTTTTTTGTTTAAAAAAGTAATAATTTTTTAAATTTATTGTTTTTTTTTTTGTTTGTTGATAAAAAGTTACTCCATCCTACTGTGCTCTTTCTTTGATAATTGAGGTAGATTTGAGGCAAAAACTTGACAATGTTCATTGCCAATTTGATATAACTCATTACTTCAAGGAAGAATATCCACTCCATCACGTGTTTTGCACTTTTAAATATTTAAAAATCATTAAAATAAAATTTCTTTTTTTAATTTTTAATTACCAAATGATTGCTACTATGATCATGAGAAGATAAACACCAATCATGAAAATAATTGCGAATTTAGACAATTTATTATCTCCTCTCTTTGAAAAATTTATTTAAATAAAAATGAATTGAAAGATGTTATTTGTTAATTTTTTTTTTTTACCTCGTATATGAAACATTGACCACATGTAACCTTTTTTTTTTGTTTAATTTTCTTTTGTATTTTATGGAAAAAAACTTACAGATCCCAAAAACAGAGCATGAAGTGAAAAGACCACATCGTTGACATGAATAGGTATTGGTGGTCCTAAAAGAAAGGTTAATATTTGTTAATTTTATGAGATTTTTTTTTTGACCCAATATGGAATATTCATTTTTTTTTACCATATTTCTTCAGATATTCTTCATGAAACAATGGAATGAAGAATATGAAACAATTATAGAGTGAATATGCCACGAATCCTGTCATATTGTATAACAAATAATCGAATGATAGACCCTTTACATGTTTTCTTAGGAAATTTTCGACAATCTTGAATTATAATTTTATTTTATAGGTAAATAGATTAATATTTGATTTATTCAAGCGAGATGTGATTTATAATTTCACCTGTGGATAAAATGCTACTGACCAACATACAAAATTAATCCATCCACATACAGTGGATGCAATAACTAATCCTTTTGAGTGTAGAGGATGCATAATTATTGTCTATATTTTTTTTTTTATTTATTTAATTTCAAAAGAATTTTCTATTTCAAGATCAAAATATAAATTTGTGTTTGCATTGAATAGAAATGGATCATTGCTAAATTTGAATACTTGGATCCATAGGTTTTTCTTTTTTCCAAAATTAATTTAAAATTGGAACAAAATGTTTGTATGCATAACGATTTGATTGAATGTCATAAATTGAGTAAAAATTGATTCCTTTTTTTCTTATGTTTTGGACTCCCTAATTCAATATCTTCACCTTTGTTATTTTCTTTGTTGAAGGTTGTGAATAAACTTTCTTATCGATACTGTCATTATTGTTATGATCTCCATTCTATTATGTTTTTACTTTCGCTGGCTTTTGTTAATTTTCTTTAATTTGGACTAGATCTTCCACTTTTTAAGGTTGAAAGTAGTGGCAAAGTCTTTTCCAACATTTATTTGGTTTACTACTTTAGAATAGGTAAAGTATCTTTACTCCCTTTGATTTCATATCTTTTGTAACAAAATTAGGCTGCATCTATAAATTTTATTTTTTAAAACTATGTGATTCTTGATTATCGATTGGATTAAAAATTGATTCATTAAGAAAAAATATTAATAAATAAGTAGAAATTTAAAATTTAATTATAGTTGTGAATTTTAATCATCTTGGTCAAACCCGAAATTGGACATAAAATTATTAACTGGGAAGCCTTTTTTGAAGTTGTGATCAATGTTATCACCAGAACACTCGAGATGCATTTGCTGATACGGCTCTCGAGTAATGGCAGATCCTTCAAAAGTAGGCATAAAGTATTTTTTGCATTTCGAACATAACGCTTTATTTTTGAAAAAGAAATGAATAGAAAGAAAAAAAAAATAAAAAAATAAAAAAAATACCGAACAAGTGATCATCTGAATGAAGGCTTGGTAGAGGTGTAAAGTTAAAAGCATTAATACCATTGAAAAAATGATCTTGAGAGTGGTGGCATCTTTCGCACGTTCTCCAATCATTAGAGGGGTGATTTTCAGATTTGTGATCTCCACTAATTAAAATAATAAGAAAAAAAAAATCTAAATAATTAATTTTGTAGAACATTTAGTTTACCAAGAAGTATATCTTTGGTGATTTCTGTCGCAACTGTTATAACTATAAGATCCTAAACAAAATTTTTTATTTTTTTATTTTTTTATTTTTTTATTTTTTTATTTTTTTATTTTTTTATTTTTTTATTTTTTTTATTTTTTTNTCGATTAAAATTTGCTTAATAAATTTAAATGAGAACAAGTAAACCTTTTTTAATAACTTTTATGGAAAGTATATCCCCTCTCCACCAGATTAAAAAAAAATAATATACATAATTTTCATTTATAAATATTTATTCTTTTCATTGATGCTCTTCATCCAAAGACTTTAATTTTTAACTTTATTTCACTCCAATTTTTTTCCAAATCAAATTTCTCTCCTTTGAAACAAACTTTTTTTTTTTTTTTGAATGGAATCAGAAAAAGAATTTAAAAATGTATTCATTCCACAATAATTTCTTTTCCATTCATATATTTGTTTTAATTTTCAAGCAGATATATAAATAAAGAGGATTTTGTTTGTTAATAAATACATTTTTTAATTTTTTTAAAAGATTTGTTGTTTTAAAGAATGTTGCATCCTCCTCCACTTTTTTCCTTCTTTCCAGAGGATTCAGTAGGAAACAAATGACATCTAATTGCTTCATCAAATACAAGCTTCAAATTCTTTTGAGTGAGTGCAGAACATTCAATATATTTGATTGCTCCAATTTCTTTGGACATTGCCAATCCTCTTTCATATGTGATTGGTGCTGATTTCTTTTCAGCCAATTTTTGAATGGTATTTGGATCATCTCTCAAATCCAATTTGGTTCCAACGAGAATACACTTTGTATTTGGCATATGAAGTCTAATTTCTGGCATCCATTTTGATTTTACATTATCAAAAGAGGTTGGAGAAATCAATGAGAAGCAAATCAAGAAAACATCTGTTTGTGGATAAGATAATGGTCTCAATTTATCATAATCCTCTTGTCCTGCAGTATCCCAGAGTCCCAAATTGATTGGCTTTCCATCAACCATTACATTTGCAGAATAATTATCAAATACAGTTGGAATATATTCCCCTGGAAAAGCATTTGTTGTATAACTGATCAACAAGCAAGTTTTACCAACTGCTCCATCTCCAACAACAACACATTTAACGTTTTGCATTTTAAGATTTTAGGTTTTTTAAAAGTAAGTTTTTTTTATTTTAATCACAATAACTTTAAAAAAAAATAAAAAAAGATAAAATCTTTTTTTTCCAAAAATAGTATTTTATAATAAAACAAATCAAAAATAAAAAAAAAAATATTTAAAAGCTTCAAATACAAACATCCTATATACTCACATTTAAATTTCCTTTTATCTTATCACATTATCTTTTTATTTTTATTGAAAAAAATATTTAATTTTCTTTTCAAAATATAAAAATATAAAAATATAGAAAAATTTAATCAAAAAAATGTGATGAATTTTTGGAGGTATTTATTTGTTTTGATATCATATAATCTGAAATATAACAAATAAAAAATTTTGTTTTGTTTTTACCCGCCTTTTTATAAAAATTAAAAAAAATTGAAAATATTGAGAATTGTTGTTTTTTATTTTGGCATTTTGGTTTTTTCCATTTGAAATATTTGATTTGTTTCTTTCAAAAACAAAAAGTATAAAAAAATTAAAAAAACTTTAGAAAATTATTTAAAAAAAGGTTACAACACTGTGGCTTCGCGTGTAGTCTCCCACCACACTACTAACACAGCTCAATGATGTTTGACTTCGCAGATCGAGACGGGATGCGGTATATTCATCATGATATGATCGTAACCAAAAGCTTTCAATCAAATATAAATTATATTTTACGATTTTTCATTTAAAAATTATAATTACAAATCATTATGAATCAATTTTTTCAATAATTATTTTTAATCATTTTACTAATATAAAATTCTATTCAGAAGAAATTTTTTTAAAGAATCATTTTTACTTTTAAAACCACTTTATTTAAATTTTTAATGAACTTTTTGACAAAAAATTTTAAATCAATCCCTAAGAATTAAATTTAAATTTTAACAAAATGGTTCCAAGATAAAATCTTTTTTTGACTTTTTTAATGTATTTAAAATCTTTATTTACACATTGGAAATTTGTTTTAAAACTCAATTAGAAGTATAGTATAGAAGATTTGGAGGAATTATAGAAGATGGATCAGGAACAAAGATGGGCATACATATCTTAATAATAATAGATTGAAAATTGCAAACATAACCAAACAACCTTTGCCCAGCAATTACAGGAATATTGGTGGCAGTAAAAATATATTCTGGTTTCAAATCTTTAGGATTTTTAATAAAAAAACTAACAGTGGCCATGGTATTTTCTTTTTCACTTAAACTTCCTTTGTGAATATAAAAATATATCGTGCCATTTTTAACAAATTCTTTTTTTTTATTGATCTCATAACTTCTCCTGTTTGTTGTATAGAAACCTTTTTTTCTAGATCATTTGAGTAAAATCCAAATCTGAATCTTTTTTAAAAATTAAAAAATGAAAAGTCCAAAATTAAAAAAAAAATAAAAATATTACTTGTCACATCCATAAGCAAAATGCTAAAGAAAAACTTTACTTTCAAATGTAAATAAAATATTTTATTTTTACCTTGTGAAGGACTGTTTGTTTAAATGCAATACCAATTGAAAAATTTCTTTAAATTCAGAGATTTATTTATATTTTTAAAAATTTTAAAAATTTGTACCGAGGTTTTTTTTCAACATGGAATGGATATAAAACTCCTTCGAAGAGATGTTGTTTAGAAAGGACACATTTCCATCCTTTTCTCTTTCTGATGTCGATCAATCTTTGTTTATCTTTCAAATCCACTCTCTGAAACTTTTCCATCTTGGATTGATCCCATTCCAAGAACGAAGAAAAGAGTAAGTCTTTCCAACTTGAATATTCTTTGGGTAATTCTTTGATATTCAGCGAATGATTCACGATTATACTCCAAAAGATCTCATCTTCTTTAAACATGAAGAAAAAACTCTTGCATACACGAGATATTATACATAAATCCTCCATATCCATCTTGCTTAGTATCAATCTCCATATCTGCTTTTGGAAGGAGGATAATTCAATCATCCCCCTCTTTGAAATTTTCTCTATATCAAAAATAATATGAAAAATTTATATTTTTGGAAAATGGATTCTTATTTTACCTGTTTTGTTTCCCATTTTTTTTTTAATTTCAATTTTTGATTCAAAATAAAATAATTTAATAAAAAAAAAAAATTTATAAAAAAAAGAAACTTAGAGCACAAAATAATTTTAATTTATGATACAATAAGTTTCATTCTTTTCTTCGTTTTTATGGGAATGGTATTTGTTAACAATGAACTTTTTCCAATAGCTTGGTAGAATTTCATAAGGGTCCAATGGAGGTCCTTCACAAATCCTCAGCTCGAAAGGGCCGTTCAAAAATAGCTCTCTGTCATTTTTCCACTGTTTTCATAATAAAATAAAAAATAACAAAACAAAATAATTGAAAAATTTTTTTTTTACTGAAAATAAACAAGCACCAGCACCAGTGTGAAATGGATTCAATTCAATTCTGCGAAAAAAATAATATAAAAATATATAAAATAAAAATAAATAAATAAAAATTATTTGAATTTTAAAATTAAAAATTAAAAAAATTTACATTAAAATTTTGTCATTTTTGAAATCTATGAAAAAATCGATGACGAAAGACTTGTGGTTGAGTTTTTGGATGATCTCGTTGAAGAACTTGTTGATTCTTTCTCCAATTTCCTTCCTCTTTCTGTAAACCTCGGGAAAGTAGATGAAGCAGTAATAAGCCGACATTGCATTCTTTAAAAAATTTAAAAAAAAATTGAAAAAAAAAGGAAATAATGATAAAATAATAAAAAAATAAAAAAAAAAAGATAAAATTTTACCAATGAATTATTATACACAAAAGCGCGAAACTCCCTTTTTTTTATTATTAATATTAAAACAAAATTATGAAAAAAAATAAAGATAGTTACGATTGAGGTGTTCTGGGCACATAGTCCAACCATTCTCTGATGATCACTTTAGAGTTGAAAAGTTTTTTGGGAAATTGGATCTGGAAAAATAATATTAAAAATCAACAAAAATAAAAAATAAAAACAATTAAAAAATAAAATAATAAAAAATAAAAAATCAACAAAAATAAAAAATCAACAAAAATAAAAAATTGAAATAAATAAAAAAAAATAAAAAATAAAAATAAAAAAATCAACAAAAATAAAAACAATTAAAAAATAAAATAATAATAAAAATTAAAAATCAACAAAAATAAAAATTTTAAAAAAAATAAAAAAAATGAACCATTTTGTGCAAATCTTCATAAATTCTAGTGGACTTTACGAAAATGTTGACAGCTTCTACTCCACTCGTTATTTTCAATGCAAGTTGAGATGCAATGACAAAAGCTGTCACCTCGTCATTAGGGGTTCTGGTTTCATAAGGGAACTTTTCTATTTCTTCCGCTAATAGTTTTTTCAAGTATTCATTTTCGAAATCATAAACGGTCACATCCTTTTTTAAAAAAATAAATAAAGAAATTAATAAAAAATCTAATAATACAATAAAAAATAAAAAAAATATAAAAAAAAATTATCTTCAAAAATAATTACGAAATATTTACAAAAATATCTAAAAATGAAGCAAAAAATAAAAAAAAAAATTAAATAAACAAAACAAACTTTTAATATCAACAAAATAAATAAAATTAAAAATACTAATGAACAAATATTCTTATTATTCAAAAAAAAAAATCTATAAAATTGAGAATAAATTTTATGAAGTATCCAAATTTTTGTTTTACCTTTGGGCTTCTTGTGTTTAACTTTTAAAAAAAATTGGAAGAGGCGAAATAAATTTATTAACAAAAAACTATTTTTTAAAAAGATATATTAAATCTATTTACCTTTACGAAAGCTGCTCCATTGAAAAGATCTATTTCCTTTTGTATTCTGTTTGCTAGATCATCTAAATGAGATATCTCCTCTTTGCTTTGTTCTCTCTTCAGATGTTTGTTTACTATCGCCACTGATTCTCCATAAGAAATGTCTATCATTGTTGTTTGGAATGTATATTCTTTTAGTTCATCATACCATGTATCTATCCCAAATTTAGCCTGATATCTATAATAATATCATTTAAATAATGAATGGATATTGTTCTATAAAGTGTTTTAAATCTTTCCAAATGTATAATTTTTATATTATCGTTGAAAATCCTTTAAAAATAATTTATTGTGGAAATTTTGATGAATTTTTTACTCTTTTCTTCTGTACATATCTATATCGTTTTTATTTATTCCTAATTCTAAAATTTCCTCATCTTTAAGCCATAGATCAGATTGAAACTCTGATTTTTTAATTTTTTCTTCTTTCATCTTTTTTTTTTTAATTTTTTTTTGCCAATAATTTGAAAGAATATTGAATGAAATAATTGATTCAGATTCTCATTCAATTATCTGCAAGTTTTGGGAAATATATCAAGATTTGAATGATTGAATTTTTTAATATCGTTCCTACTTTTTTATATGAATTTTTTTTTTTTAATTTTTAAAAATCTATTTATAATTAATAATAAAAAAAAAATTCTCTTAGCCATCTTATATTTGTAATCCTTTTTTTATATAAACATCCAAATTTTGATAAAACAAAATTTAAACCCAAATTCTATTATTCTAAATATAAATTATAATCCAATATAAAGATAATGCAAAACGTTGAAGGACAAATGGTCGATCTCTATATCCCACGTAAATGTGCGGCAACTAACAGATTAATTCACTCTAAAGATCACGCAGCTATCCAATTAAGTATCCCACACGTAAATAAAGATGGTGTACGTACTGGAGAAAAGACTTCCTTTGCAATCTGTGGATACTTAAGAAAAACTGGACAATCTGATATTGCTATCACCAAAATTGCTCAAAATAAGGGATTCCTCACCACCTTCAAAGAATTCGACAAAATTGATAACTAAAAGATAGAATGATCCAACTAAACTATTAATTTATAAAATAATTTTCTTCTATAAAAATATGGTCAAACATAATGAAGAATATACTTTTTCATAATGGAATGGTTGGAATGAGGGGTGAAAAAAAAAATCTTTTTTCTATTTCTCCTCTTTTTACCATTTATTTATTCTAGCAAAAACCTTTGTTAAATAAACTATTATTTTTATAGATGCAAATTTTTCTTTTCTTTTTATTTGTAATGTTATTTGTAGAGATTATAATTCATTTGGAAATAACAAGATAATCCAGATTTTTATTTCTTTAATAAATTATTAATTGAATCTCCTTTTGATTCCAATTTCTTTTCAAATTCTTTCCAATTTTCTTCGCCTATTTGTTCCCTCAATTCACCTAGATCAGCATTATTTATTGATAATGTTTCTTCTTCCAATGATAAGGAATGATTTGTTATGAGATACATTAAAGATGGGATATTGTGATTGTATTCTTTCAATGTATTTTCAACTTCATTCCATTTTTCTTTTGTGAATTTCGATTTCATTTCATTTTTGATATCTTCATGACTGAATCTTTTAGTATTTCCAACATAAAATTTTTCAGGGATGGTGGACATTTCATTCTTTATGATCTTCAATGCATCTCCTCCTTTTTCTGTTTTTAAATTCTCCAATTTTTCCAATATTTTATATTCTCCTTCATATGCTTTCTTTTTTGGAACAAATTTGATAGATTCAATCTGATTTGTGAATGAATTCAATATATCGGTCAATCCATCTTTATTGGATTCGATTTCCTTCTCTTTCAATTCTTCATTCAAAGAAGATATCTCTTGTTTGTATGATTTCATCTCCATTTCTGTTTCATTGAGTTGTTTAAAGAAATCTTTTACCAAAAATCTGAATTTTTTCATTTTTTTTATTTTTAAGATCAAAATGGTGGTGGATAGAAAATCAAAAATCTCAACACTAAATCTCACAAAATCCTTGAAAAGTGAATTCTTGAAGAATATTTGTTATAAATTTTATACATTGCGCAACAAATTCGTTTTAAATGAAAAAATAAAAATTATACAAAAACATTCAATATATTCCCCATAAAACCCTCTTCAAAATTGATGTTCAATATTTACTTCAATTTCTTTTACAATTGTTAATTTTGGATTTAAAAAAAAGAAAAAAATAAAATAAAAAAAAATGAGAGACGAAAATGAAGATGATGATCAAGAAGAGCAAGAAATCAATTTGAATGCATTGAGATATTATTTTCGTTTGCTATCACAATATCAGTAACCACATTATATATCATAATTTCAAAATTTAAATAATTTTTAAAAAAGAGAACAAGAACAAGAAGAAAATAATAGGGATTTAATAGAAGTAGATAAAGAGAAATTGATTAATGATTTCCATGTAAACTTGCTCTTTGGAATTTTTTTTTTTCTCACATCTCTTTAATATTTTTAAATTAGAATACATCATTTGCTCAAGAGATGATGAAAGATACCAAATGTTATCCAAATAAACCCAACCAAACAATATTTTCAATGTTGCAAAAGGTATCCAAAAACAATTTTTATTCAGCTAAAAAATAAAAAATCAAATAATAAAATGTCATTAAATCATTTTGCAATTATCTTCCGAAAACATGCTATATTATATTTCAACATCTTCAAGATTTTGCTTTAAGATTTTGAAATATGTTTAATTTTTATAATTTTAAATAATGTTCCGTGCAGGTTCAATAAATTAAACTTAACTCAAAAATACACTCAAATAAATCATGTTTTAATTGATTAACTTTATTTTGATTAAAAAATTTTAAAGAGAGAAGGAAATATTAATTTGCAATTTTCAATGAACGACAAAAAACACATCACATCGAGATTTTTACCTTCGGACAAAACCAAAAAGACATTAGCAGTGCATGCAAACCAAGTGTTTTGTGGACAATTCAGCAAAGACGGAAGCATCTTTATGAGCGCTTGCCAAGACAAGATGTTGAGATTGTACGACACTGAAACTTGGGGATGTTTGAAGAAGATAAGGGCTAGAGATGTTGGGTGGTCTGGTAAAAATTTTTAAGAGGATATTTCATTATGAGAAAATCTCCGCTATTTTTATCCATTTATTTATTTTCATTTTTATTTTGTTTAGTTTTGGACACTGATTATTCTCCTGATCAAAGATGGGTGATCTACACCAGTTGGTCCAACTTTGTCCATATGTCCAATACCACAGGGGAAAACGAAACACACGAAGCTTTGGACATGAAGCCCGAATCTAATGGAAGGTAATATTTTTGAATTAAAGATGTTCAAAATTTTATAATTTTTTTTAAAAATTTGTTTGTAAAAAATTATTATCCTCTAACAAAGTTGTATAATTTAGACTTATCTAAATTCGAATTTTTAAAAAATAAATAAAATTTTGATTTGTTTTAAGAAATAATTTAAAATTTCTTTGTTTTTATTGTTTTTTGAATTTTTACTTTTTTTTTTGTATAGATTTTGTTTGTTCTCCGTTAAGTTTTCACCGAACAGTCAGGAGATCATTGGAGGATCTTGCGATAGAAGAGTCTATATTTATGATTTGGTGAAGAAGGAGAGAATCATGAGGGTAGAGGGACACAGTGACGACATTAACACTGTCTCATATGCTGACGAGACCGGGAACATTTTTTATTCTGGTTCTGACGATCAGCTGATTAAAGTAAAAAAAAAAAGAAACCAAACATTTTTATTTTTTTTAAAAATTAAATTATTTGTATTTTTTTTAAATTTTTTTTGATTTTTTTTTAAATTTTTTTTTAAAAAAAAGATTTGGGATAGAAGACAACTTAAGCAAGGCGTCAGAGGAACCAATGTGGGAACACTTGTGGGACATTTGGAGGGTATCACTCACATCAACTCTAAAGGGGATGGAAGATACCTCATTTCCAACGGTAAGGACCAATGTATCAAGTTATGGGACATCCGTATGATGTCTGGTAACAATGTTCAACCCAAAAGAATTTCTAATTGGTATTTAATATTTTTAATATTTTTTTAAATTATTTTTTAATATTATAATTTTGAATTATTTTTAATTTTTTCATTTAATATTTTTTTTTATTTTTTAGTTTTTTTTTTATTTTTTTTATTTTTTTTATCTTTTAATTTATCATTTTATTTTTATTTAATTAGGGATTACAGAGGAGGCTTTAGAGGGAACCGAAACAACAATCTTGGTGGCAGGTTGAGAGACAGCTCAGATTCTTCTCTCATGACTTACAGGGGACATTCAGTACTCCAAACACTTGTCAGGTAAACAAATAAAAAAATTATTTTTTTTGATTATTTTTTTTTAAATTTTTTAATATTAAAGATTCATTATATTTTTTATCAAAATTTTTATCAAAATTTTTTTGTTATTTTTTATTTTTGTTTACTTACAAAGGTCCTATTTCTCCCCACAAGAAACCACTGGGCAGAAGTATATTTATGCTGGTTCTCACGACGGATTTGTAAAATAAAAAAGTTTTTTAAATTTTTTTTTTTTATATATTATTTTGTTTATTTTTTTCATTCATTTATTTTTTAAAAATTAATTTTTTGAAAAGGTTTATATTTTTGATGTCTTAAGTGGGGAAATAGTAAAAAAATTAGGAGGACACCAGGCAACTATAAGAGACCTCTCTTGGCATCCATTCAAACCCCAACTCGTCTCCACCTCTTTCGATGGCACCGTCAGAGTGTGGGAGCCTGAAAACTCCAACACTGTCATTCCGACTTACAACGATCGTAGACAGATCAATGTTTTTGATGGTGAAGATGATGAAGATGAAAGTGACAATGACAATGATGATAATGATCTTGAATGATAAAACAAATTGATTATTTTTATTTGAATAAAATAAAAATTCAAACTAAAAATATCTATGTTTTTCAAAAACAAAATTGTTTCTTATTATTTTCTCAGAATGATTGAAATGATTTAGCATTTGAAATTTTTTTTTATAAATCGCTTTAATTATTAAAAAAAAAATGGATATAGAGGACAAATTTAGCTTTTATAATCATTTCATTGTAAATTTTGATGGTTTCATCTCATCCCATATCTCAGATATCAAAGACAAAATCTTGGCAGCCTATTTATGGGGAAGTAGGATCTATAAATGCCACGATAAATCCTCTGATTACGATCTATGTGTCATTGTATCAAATGAGACAGAAAAGATATTCTTAGAGAAGTATCCACTAGAAAAAAAGTAAAGGATAAAAAAAAATTTTTTTTTTTATTTTATAAAACCTTTTATTTATTCAAATAAAGTGATATACATGTTGTGTTGGAATTTGGAGAATACAACTTGGCTTTGTTTTCTGTAGAAAAATTCAATTGTTTGATTTATGAGTACAGACAACAGGGCTTACAAGTAAAAAAAAAAAATGTTTAGAAAATAAATGGTTAATATCTTTGAAATATTAACCATTTATTTTTTCAATTAACAATTCATTTTTTAAAATTAATTTATTTTTTAATTTTTTTTTTAAACTTAGTGTATTTATGGAGGGAAAGAAACTCTTTTATTTAACAGTGGAGAGTTAAAATTGGAACCTCCCAAAGAAATAGACATAGTACTCATGAAAAGGACAATCAGTTGGGAGAGCAAGACGAGAATTTCCACCTCCAAAACCAAGTTCATAGCAAAAAATTTCAGGGCTTCCAAAAAAGAGTTTGTTCATTCTCTAAGGTAATTTTTTTATGTTAAATTTTTTTTTGAATATTTTTTATTTTATTTTCCAATTTTATTTTAGATATATGTTTTTTTCTTTGGAAATTTTGAAGGATAAAAAAATTGGAGATTTTTCAGTTTTGAACAAACTTTTCTTTTATGTGATGGGAAGAAAGGATTTTTCAGAGTGGAAGGTATTTTCTTCATGCTACACTTACACCCAAAGAAAATTCAAAAAAATTTTGAAGAGGGCGGAAAAGGGGAAACACTTTTCTTTCAATTTTGAAAAAATTATCAAAAAACAAATTCTCCTTTTGAAGGGAGAAATTAATTTAAAAACTAACATCAAAAAAAGAAAGAAAAAATTGAAGAAAATCACTAGTTTGAATGGATGTTATGATAAAGAGGTCATGGGTTTGAAAATTGTGAGAAAGTTGGAAATTCCAAAAATAAATTTAATTGAAAAAAAAAAAGAGAACGAATTACAAAGTGGGAGAAAAACAAAAGTTGATTTCGTCAATTTTTTCATTGAAGATCTTAAAAATAGTGATTCATTATCCCTATTTTTAAACAAAAACAAAAATTTGACATGCATTCCTCATAAAAGTGAAGAGAATGTGGTTTTGTTTACTCTCATGAAATCCAGCGCTCCCAAAACTTTTATTGAAAAGAATTTGAAACATCTCATCGTTAATTTGGATGATTACTCTGTTCTTTCTTTTTTCCCCAGACTCAAAGTAATGAATCATTTCAAAAACAAAAATGATTTTGAGATCACAAAATTAAGTAGAGTGGTGGAAGGTTTTCGATTTCACCTTTATTTTTTTGGTGGAAAATGGCAATTATCCTCTTCTATTGAGCCCAATTCACCTTCCCAGTTTTTTTATTCTAAATCCAAAAAATCTTCTAAAAATAGCGAAAATTTTGATGAAATTTTGTTTGAAACTCATTTCTGGAAGATTTGGGAAGAATTGGGTTATATGTTTCCTTCTCAAACTGATCTTTGTTTCACTTTTTATTTGCAAACTAAAATGGAAAGGAAATTGGTCAATGTGAGTGGAAAAAATAAGATAATCCTTGTTGATGCATATTCTCTCCCCTTTCTCCACAAAATCGATCTTTCTCAATTTGTAAGTTTTTATTCGACATTTTAATTTTATATTTTTAATATTATTTTTGTTTTTTTATTTTTTTCTATTATTATTTTTATTTTTATTTATTTTTTAGGAAGAATTGGGTTGGGAAAACAATTTAACTAACTTTAGGAGTAAGAATGTTAAAGATATTATCAACTTATTAGAAAATAGAAACCCTTTTAATGAAATAGGATACATTTTGTTTTCCCAAAAGTAATTTTTTTTTTTTTATTTTTATTTTTTCAAATTATTATTTTAAAGAGAAGAGAAGATTTTGTTAAATAAATATTATGTAAGTTTAAAAGTTGGGGTTGAAGTATCCAATTTGACAATGTTTGTTCACTTCTCGGATCCTCCCATGCAAACCAACCTCCACATTGCTCTCCTCTTCAAACACAAACTATTGTTCAAACATTTTCCTCATTTAAAAAATCAAAGTAATATGGAATTAATTCAAAAATATGAAAAGAAAATTAAAGAAATAGATGATTATTATGATCAAGTAGTTTCAGAAATTGGCCTGAACAACTTTCATCTTTTCTCGGAAAAAGTTAAAGAACATCCATTTGGAAAGTTATTGTTTTTCGTCTACAGAGGACTTGTCAAAAACATGAGGGAAAGTTTTTACAATTTGGGAATTAATAAAGTGAAAGAATTCTTCAAATAATAAAAAAATTATTTTTTTATTTTTTTTTATTTGTTTTATTTTTTCTTTTTATTTTTTTTGGTTTTATTTTTTGTCTTTTTTTTGGGTGGGATTGGAGTTGCGACCACAAGTTTTTTGGGAGTTTTAGTAGGTCTTCCTCTTCCCCTCTTCTTGTTACCTCTCAAGTTGCACTCGAGACAAAAGACATCTCCCTCCTCTGGTTTCTCTCCATAAACAGCTCTCTTACAAGCAGTGCAGACCATTCCCATCTCGATTTGGTTGAAACAGTTTTCGCAGGTGGTGTAATTGTTTTTCCATTCTGTTGTTTCTGTTTCTCCACAACTTGTACATTGTACACACTCTGAACATTTCCATCCTCTTTAAAAAAAAATTTAAATAAAATTTGATTGAAATAGAATTAAAAATACAAAACAAAATCAAAATAAAATAAAAAATAAAAAATCACAAAATTAAAAAAAATATAAAAAAAATTAAAATGTAAAATAAATTAAAATGTAAAATAAATTAAATATTAAAATATTTTTTTTAATCACCCTGATGGCAAATTGTGTAAGGGAGGTGTCAAACACAAGGAGTGGAATCCTTTATCGCATCCATCACACAAAAGAAGAGTACTTTCATCCCCAGAAGCATTACAGACCGTACACACTGTGCAATTTTCGCATGTCCAATCATACAACTACACAAAGTCAAGTTGTAATTTTTTAAATATTTTTAATTTTTTATATTATTGTTTTAATATTTTTATATTTTATTTTTCTTTTTTTAATTTTTTAATTTTTATTTTTTTTATTTTTTTTATTTTATTTATTTTTAAAATTATTTTTTATTTTATCTTTATTATTAAAATTAAAATTATTTTATACCTTTATTTTTTTGATGGTAGCCTTAGGCAACTGCAAACAAGAAGCGTGCATGAAAGACTTGCATTTAAAACAACAAATGAGTTCATCTGTAAACTTCTGCTTTTTAGTGCAAATACGGCACTCTTCTGCTCCATCTTTAGGCCCCACTTTTTTATTACTGTGTTCCTCTTCTTCTTCCTCCTCTTCATTTTTTCTCCTTTTAAAATTATTTTTTCATTTTTTTCATTTTTTATTTTATTTATTTTATTTTATTTCTTATTATTTTTTATTTTTATTTTATTTTATTTTATTTTTTATTTAATTTTATTTTTTATTTTCTTATTTTTTAATGATCATTTTTATTTTAGGGATTGTTTATTATTTTCTTATTTATATTTATTTTATTTTATTTTATTTGTTTATTGTTTATTTATTATTTTATTATTTTATTTTTATTTTTACATTTATTTTTTATTCATTATTTTTATTTTTTTATTTTTTTATATTTTTATTTTTTATTTTTCATTTTTTATTTCTTAAATTTTCTTTACTTTTTAGTTTCCATCTTTTCGAAAGGAGAAGGAATATAGGGAAACATCATTCCATATGTAAATATGTTTACATTCTCTGTTCCTTGAAACACCGAGTTATTGGCTCCCCAACTGGGAATCACTATGAAAAAAAAAATATTTTTTTTTAAAAAATTACAAAATTAAAATAAATGTTTTAATTTGCACATTTTTTTAAAATTTAAATTAAATAAATTAAATTTAAATTTTATTAAAAACTTCATATTAAAATTTAATTTTATTAAAATTTGATCCACAAGGATCTTATACATTGAAATTTTTTAATAAGAATAGAAAAACTATAATTGCCATATTATATGTTTAAATGAGATTATTAAAAATTTTTTTTTTCAACAAATTTATACAGTCAACTTATTTTCATCCATCTCCTAACAATATATGGATGAAATATATTATGAATATACGTATTATTTGAGATTATAATTGTGCCATAGAAATATTAAATGATCACTGTCATGTTTATGATATGATTTAATTATTGAGGGATTATTTTTTACCCTGTGTTGTACGTGTATTCTTATCGAAGACAAATGGAGATCTCTCCCTCCTCTGATTCACCAATTTCTCGTTATATGCAATGGTCTTGAGCAAAGCCTGGGTCCTCCTCTCAATCTTCAAATCCTCTTGATTTAACTCTATATTCATCATTCTTTGTTTATGAGATATTAATGAATTTGGTTTCTCTTGTTTTTAAATAGTTAAATAAGGTATACAATTAATAATTAACTTCAATTTTTTTTTTTTTTTTTTTTTTGAATTAAATTTAATTTGATTGAAAGAAAATGATTTTAAAGATATTCGAATATAAGACTTAAATCATTCAGCTTGTGAATTCCTTAATTTAAATACCAGATACTTTTACTTCTCAAAATGTTTTCCTCTTTTTCAACAAAAAAAATAATCTCAAAAGAAAAAATAGTTTATGAGAAAAGAACAGTTGAAAAAGAATCATTTTTGAATTTTTTCAAAGAAAAAAAAAATTAACTATAAACAATCAAAAGAAGCATCAGTTTTAAGGTATTTCAAGAAAGTTCTGAATCTTTCAACAAATGGATCTAGCAAAAAACTGAAAAAACTAAGTTTATAATGTTTTGAATTAAAATTTGCAAGGAAAGGTTTTATTTTTTTCTATTTATAAGACATGCAGAAGCATTTCATCCATTTCTTACTCTAATGCCAAATAATTTCGCATACAAACATAAAAATAAAAAAAAAAAAATTCGTTCAAACAATTTTATAGTGAATATATCAAGCCATGCAAAACTCTCCTATTACATTTCATAATAATAATCAAAGATTGCCTATAATGATCATATCACATAGTGGATCCACACTCACATATCAACCCCATTCAACGTATTCAAAAAATTAAAAAAAAAATTTTCATACAATAAATTTATTTTAAATATATCCTTTCATTTGGTTACTATATATACATAGATTCAATGAGATATTAAGCAATCAAAAACATGGACAATGTTGGATCATCATTGGAAATAAAAATAATGAATACGATCAATACAACAAATTTGACAGTCCTATCAAAAATGCAATCAAGATTAATGTAAGAATTGAAGAGAAGATGATTATTATCATAATAAATATATTTATCCTCACAAAAAAATATTTAAACCAAAAAAAAAACATAAAATATTTAAAAAACAAATTAAAAAATTAATAAACAAAAAATGAATTAAACAAAAAATGTATTAAATAAAATGAGTAAATCTTATTTTAAGGAAAATTCAACATTATTTTTGTTAATTTATTTTCATCGAGAAATATTTCTCTTCATAGAATTAAATTTGAATAAATTTTAGAACATTGAAAAAAATAAACAACAAATTTTTTGTTTCATTTTATTTTTTTTTGGACAGGAAACAGAAACAATAATAATGTTCTTCAAAAAAGACTTTGTATTAAACTCAGAAAGCAAATTTTCCAACAAAAACTACTTCGGAGAATTCAACGCAAAAAAAAACATGGAAGAATACAAAACAGAAGTAATCAAAATTGAAAGATCCTTTAAATACAACCTCAAAATCATCTCGGAACGTCTCGACAAGATCAGGAACAACAGAGAGTCCCTTTCTAATATGTTGATTTGTATGAAGGCTAGATACGCTCTCCATCAAAAGTTTTTGGGCTTTGTTGGTCTTTCTTTGAAGAATTTGGATGAGTGGGATGATCTCTATACTTCCGCCAAAAAAAATCTCCACGTAATTGATTTTTTTTAAATTTTTTTTTTAAATATTTTTGAAATAAAATTTTATTCATTTTATTTCATCTCATTCAAAATTTCTGTTTTTTATTTTTTTTGAATTTTTTTTGAATTTTTTTTGAATTTTTTTTGAATTTTTTAACTTTTACTTTCCAATATTTCGAATAAATTTTGTTTTTACAATCAATTTTTTTTTGAAATTCTTTTTTTTTTTTGAAACAAATTTTTTATTTTTATTTTGTTATTTTTTTTGAAATTTATTAATATTTATTAGGAAATTAATCAAGATATTCCTCAGAAAAAACAATTTGAGAAATGGTTGGAGGAATCTAATAACCTTACATTAGAATACAGAAAGGATGACTCTGAAAACAATAATATGAGTATCATGTTCGATTCAAGTGTTTCGTTTACGTAAAACTAAATCATTTAAAATAAAAAAAAAGTAAATTAATCAAACAAAATTAATAATAAATAAAAAATAAAAAAAATGAAAAATAAAAATTAAATTAAAAATTAAATTAAAAATTAAATTAAAAATTAAATTAAAAAATAAAAAATAAAAAAAAAATTTAAAAAAAAATAAATAATGAAGAAATATTAAACATTAAAATAAATAAAAAACAAAAACAAATAAATCTAAAAATTGATCATAAAAATATTTCAAAAAGAACCAGAATTAGAGAATTTGAAGAAAAATTAAATAAATTGAGAGAAGAACACACCAAAAGGAAACAAGAGCCAGAAGAACTGGAACAAGATTTCATTTCGAACAGCCAAAACTTCCTCAACAGCAACATGCAAAAGGATCTTTCTCACTTTCCGAGAAAATTGTATGATACTTTAATCAAAGCTGAGAAAATTCTTGACAATTTGAATTATACACTAAATAATTTTGGTTTTTCTTCTGTAAAATATTTTTGACATTTTTTATTTTTATTTTATAATACACAATTTTCAAAATTATTTTTATTATTTTTTTATATCCTTATTTTTTTATTTTATTTTATTTTATTTTATTTTATTTTATTATTTTATTTTTTTATTTTTTTATTTTTTTATTTTTTATTTTTATTTTTTATTTTTTATTTTTTATTTTTTATTTTTTA
>JAMYWO010000349.1:0-37235 GCA_024220525.1 Cochliopodium minus | reverse complement strand
ACTCAAAGTCGGAATTAAAATTCAAGAGGACATAACTGTTCCAATCGGAGAGTTCGCCTTATTGCAAAAACCTTATTTAGAAAAAAAAAAAAAAAAATTTAACAAATGGATCAAAAGATGGATAAAAACTCATTAATATATCCAGCTTTATATAAGGTCAATCAAAATCGGAAAAAATCTATCAAATATTATCCTAAAAATGCTGAAATACAAAATGGTGAATTCAAAGAAAAAATGAAAAACATCTTTGGCTTGTTCAATCCAATTTTTCTCACAAAATACAAAACATCAATCCATTCTTCAATGTCTTCTTCTTTATTCCCACATTACTTTTTTATTTCCAAAAAGATGCAAATGCTTCTCAATTTTCAGGGTGCAGTGAACTTGCAAATCAATCTTTAATATTGGATGAAAACACAAACAAAATTGGAATTGTGGAATTTCATTTTGTTAATATGTCAGATAGAAAGTTTATGACAATCAATAATTACGAAAAAATCAAAAATTGCAAGAACATTGAAGTTGATTTCAAATTTGATGTCATTTTCCCAGGATATAAATTAAAATGGCTAAAAATTCATAATCCAAAGGAAATAAAGAGAGATTCAAAGGAGATTTTCTATTTCAAGGCTTTGGAACTCAATCTCACAAAAAAAAAAAAAGAACCCATCAGAAAATTAGAAAAAATAGAAAATTCCAATTCTTATTCCAACCAAGAAATTGACTTAGATTTGCAAAATGGAAAAGAATCAAATGTCAATAATATAATTCAAGAAATAGAAGAAAAAGATCCGAAATATAAGAAAATCAAAGATTTGGATCCCATTATAAATGGAAATATGTATTTGAAATTGGAGAACATACTGAAAGATATGAAGGAGCACGAAACAATAGAGAACCCTCAAATAAATTTTAATAGACAAAAAATAAAAAAGATTTATGTCAAGAAGATATACCAATCAGCAACAAAAGCAAAACACATAACATTCACCTTTGAAGATTCCCAAAAAGATTACATTTTCAAAAAGGGAGATGATTTAAGAGTGGATGCATATATGAGCACTTTGTTAAAAATCCTCAATAAGATTTGGAAAAAAAAAGAGGTGAAATATGAAGACGAACTTGTTCAGGCAGTTAGATACGATGTACAAATCCTTGGTAGCTGTACTTCCAAAACTGGGTTAATTGAGTGTGTTGATGAACCAAGAAGATCTATTAGAGAAATGAATGACCACAATTCATTTACTTTTATTAAAGGGATGCATGGTTATTCCCACAACAAACTGGATTATGCTTACACTCGCAAACTGATGGCATCAGCTGTGGCAATGTTTGTGTCTGGATATGTTTTAGGTCTTGGAGATAGACATCAAGACAACATGATCATTTCCAATGACAGAATGTTGAACATTGATTTTGGCTATATTTATGGGGACAAGCCTGCTGTTGATACAGCGCAGTTTCCAATACCCGTCAACTTTAAAACTCTTTGTTTGGCAAATAATTGTTGGTCATATTTTTTAGATAGAATGTATCATTCTCACAGAGTTTTATGTGAAGAAAGAGAATATATCATTTCTTTTGCACTCAAACTTGCAGATCAAATGGGGATAGGCTCGTTAATTTCTAATTCTTTATTCGATTTGGCCAAGTTTCTAACTCCTTTCGATAGCAAAAAAGACTTTAAAAAAAAGGTTGAAGAAGGAGTTTTTAAACATCAAGACAAGGATATGGTTTATTCATGCAATAAGCAATGCAACATATTTTAATCCAAAAAAAAAAACCACAATCCAAAAATAGATTCATCAATAAATTACACTAATTATTATCACACATTGCGAAAAGAAATATTTAATGAAATTTTAATCAAAATTCAAGAAATAACCCGCAAATAAAAAAGATTGAGATATAAGGATTCATTGTTAAATAGATGTTTGATTAATCAAGAAATAAATGAAGATTTCAAAGAAGATTCACTCAACAAAAATGCAAAATATTTTGATCCATCTAGAAAATATCAAAATCACCTTTTGCATTTCTCCCATTTTTTTTTTTCTTTGGGAATACATTCATTGCTTGTGTTATATATCCTCACATGTTTTTTTAGAGATCCTCATCAACCAAAAAAATAGAAAGAAATTAAAAATTAGGATAAATTTATAAAATAAAAAATTTGATTTGAAAATATAACACAAAACTTTGAGATCCCTCTATTCTTCTAAAAGAATAATCCCTCAATTTTTTTGTTTATAAAAGTTAATGAAGAATCAATCATTATCGTTGAAATTAAAGAGGAACAAATCCCTCTTATCAAACAGAAGATTATCATCATTATTTTCGAGGAAAGATGTAGATATACAGAAGTATTACGAGAAGATAGATTATGAAAAGATAGATGGGGTGGAATTCAAGAGTAAGAGCTCGAGGGAGAATGATCATCCCACAATAGATAGAGCAACATTTAAAAGGATATGTGAATGGATCATATGGAGCGGTATTAAAATTAAAGAAATATATACAAAAATATATTAACACTATATCTCAATTGTAATCCCTATACCAAAAAACCAGATTATAATTTCAAACGATACTACAGATATATGATATTTACTTTCAGAACATGGTCCACACCAGATTCATTATTCAACCTTTTGCAGGAATTGTAAAAAAAAAACAAAAATTTTATTTTGGAAACCAACAAATATATATATTTTAAATACAGATACAACAATGCGAATAGATTCATATATGGAGAAGTTGATGAATCAGAGATAAAAAATAGATTATTTTTATTTTTGAAGGAATGGGTGATGATTGACGATCATTTCACCACTACCATCTTCTTCGATCTCATAGTCCATTTCTGCTCCACTCATTTTTCCAGCAATGAAACCAATCAGATAAAATTGATTTTGTTGAAACATCAAGAAAGGCCAGAATTTTCCAATTTCCAAAAGATATTTGTCAATATCAAGGTATGATTTGAAATATTCTTACAATTTTGCAAATACCCGCGAACATTATTTTTACTTTAGTCATTTTATTATTTTATAAAAATTATTTTTTGAGGATTCCTCATTTCAAATCCAAATCTTGAGAAAATATTTTTATTTTAAATAAAATATCTATCATTCACTCTTACAAATATACTTTTAATATAAATCAAAATTTCCTTATTAGCCATGTCCCAATGTGGAAATTATTTTGAGTGAGTACAACAACTTCAATATATTGGAAATAGATTCAAACGTGATAGCACACCACATGACGTTTATCGACTACCGCTTCTTCTCCGGGTTTTCTTCGTTGGAGCTCAACAACAAAAACTGGCAAAAGAAGAACAAGTCCATGGCTGCCCCATACGTGAGTGCCAACATCAAACGATTCAATCAGTTCAGCTATTATATAAGTTCCACAATCTTGATTTTGGACAGTCCTGTCACCCAGATCAAGATGTTAGAAAAGTGGATTAAAATTGCGAGAGTAAAGAGCTTTTCTTTAATTTATAAAAAAAAAAATTTGTCTGACCAATATATGTTCTCTTAAAAATTATCTTTACGAATATATTGTTATGGACAATTTTGTGTTTAAAAATATAATCTTTTTATTTAAACTAATATTTTCATGAATTGTTAATTTTATACTCAATACAGTTTTTTTTTAAATAAAAATAAATATATTAAATTTATACAATTAATATCTCTTCGTGCAAAATATTTACTTATGATACCAATTGTATTCTTTTTTTTTTTTTAGGAGTGTTACAAACTTTTTAATTATTGTGGAATGAATCAAGTACTCACTGGTATCACCAACATAAATTTGCAAAGGCTGCCTTACTTGTGGAAGGGCATTTCTTCGAACAGGAAAAGCGATTTGGATTTTATGGAGAACATCATGTCAATGGAGAAAAACTTTAAAAACTACAGACAAGACATTCTCAAAAAGGGATATCATAATTGTCTACCATACATGCGTAAACATTTTTTTAGTCCATATAGGAACATCGATACCCTTTTTTTTTTTTTTGATTTTTTTTTTTTTTACAAAGTTAAAAATTAAATTTAAAAATAATTTTTCTTTTTATACTTAATTTTGTTAAAAATAATTTTTAGATCATTTTATTTCAGAAAAATTTTAATTTTTTTTTTTTTCATTTATTGTAGCAATACATTTGAAGGACTTGTATATGATCCAAGAGCAAAACTTGATGAAAAGAGACGAGAACAGCATGATCATTTTGGAAGAGATGTCATCCATGGGCAAAATCATCGAGTCGATCTTGGAGTGCAAGAAGTATTCAACCAATCACCTCAAGACCGAGAAGAACCTGCTTTACACTTTAAGAAACGTCCAGTTTTTGACTGAAGAAGCATTACAAGATCTCTCCAAGAAGCTTTTGTTGAAAGAGTACGACTCTATCAATAAGGTCAACGATACCAAGGAGGAGATCATCATTTCCGGCGAGTCCATTCCTAAGCTAAAGTTTGAGTACAAAAAACAGATTTCTTCCGAGAAGTTGAAGGCCCAAATTTTTGAAGGGTTTATCTTGGTAACTTTTAACTTTAAAGACGTGGTTTGTGGTAAAAATTTTTAATATTGAAAAATACTAATTTTTCAATAATTTTTTAATTTTATTGTTAATCAAATTTCTTTCATTTTTTTATTTTCATTTTTCTCCGTAGTTTCTACAATCAAGGTGAACTCTACTTTGCGCGATCTCCTCAAAAAAATCAAGAGAATCATCACGCCCAACCCGGTCAAGATCATACATCACTCGCTGGATGGATCAATATATCAGATCCGCTCCACCTACGATCTGGAACTCATCATAACCTCGAACATCCACTTTCTCCTGCACATCTACGACTACGATCCCAAAATTACTGATCAACCCCAAGTAATTACAAGTCCTCAATTGATTAGCACCTCCTTAAGTACAAACTCCTATTCCAACTTGTTGAATCTCCAAAGCAACTCGAGCATCCCGACGAGTTTTTCGAGCCATAACTTGGTGGGGTTGAGCTCTGGGGGTACCTCGAGTCTTGGGAGCACCCCTCCCTTGCATTCTTCGATGACCAACATCAACAACTTGGGGATTTACAGCACTGTCAACCCCAACGTGGTTTTCAAGAATTCCAAGAGTACGAGTCCCAAAGCGAAGAACATTCTCAACAAAAACAATCCTTTCATCTCTGTAAGTCAAGGCAACAGTCCGGTCATCGGAAGCCCCCTCCAAAGTACGAGCCCCCTCCAAAGTAACAGTCCCTTAAGAAACAGCAGCTGTGTCCCCTTAAGCACTAGTCCCACCATTGGAAGACTTCCCATCCCGATTAGTGGAAGTCCCAGCAAGAACGGCTCCTTCCTTACTCAAAGCAACAGCATCCCGATAAAGAGTGGGAGCCCCGGGAACACTAAATCGAACAAGCAACCCAAACTTGCCAAAAGAAATTCGAGCGGAAATAACAGCGTCACCTTTGGAAACAAGATCATCAATAGATGGAACTCCGAGGAGAAGAAAAAGAAGTACAATTCTGAAAGCAACATTTTCGCAAAGCATGGTGGCCTCAACAATATTTCCATCGACAACCCCTTGGATTTCGAGGAAAGCACTACTACCACAGAAAACAAGTCTACTTCTCCCAACAATAACAACAACAACAACGAAAACTTTTTGTATGACGAAGAAAGTTACTTTGAAACTTCCAAGAAAGTCATTTCTCCTTATTTAACTGCTTCTTCGTCTTCCTATGACACCCCTCTATCCCTTTATTCCACTCCTGGGTCTCTGCCCGAAACTTTCGAAAAGAAAAAAGTGATCAAAACTTCTGGAAGTAGTGAAGAAACTCCCAAAATACAGTCAGCAAAAAAATTCTCTACCATGAAAAAAAAGTCACAATCCAACCCCACCTCTCCCAAAAATTCTATCATCGAAAAAGAACAGAGAGACAAGCAACCTCACCAGATCATCTACATCTGCTTCATTTTTAACACTAGCGAAAAGTTTTTCCCTGTCAGTGTCCACTCGAAGCTCAAAGATCTTGAGAGAATCATTTCTGTTGAGTACCAGAAGAAGATGACTTTGAGGCTGCCTGAGTCTGACTACTTTTTGAAAACCACTTCTGACTTTCAGAAGATAGTCCAGAACTCCCTCACCGACTTCATTCGTTTGGAAGCTGTGGCTGAGAAGAAAAAGAAAAAAAAGATTTTGTTTAATTGAGTTTTATCGACAATAGAGTGTGAAATAATTAATTATTTTTTGTAATAATTTTAAGTTTAAGAATAAAATTTATTTTTCTCGTAATTAAAATCTATGATGTTTGGTTTTCAAATATTTCAGATCTTCTTGACAAGAAAGTTTTTGGAGATATCATTATTATATTCAAAATTTATTAATAAATTAATTTAATTTTAATATTTGAGGATAAGTTCGTGCCTTTCAACTAACCCAGACATGTTCTTGGGAATCTCTTTGACAAAATGGATGGTGTGAATATCCTTGAGAGAAGGATCCAAAATGGAGATCTTCTCAAGCAAAGCTTTCTTGTCGATCGAGGATTCTGCTTGTTTGACAACATAAGCATTGAGGTTGCCATTCTTCTCGGCGAAAGCAACATCTTGAACATCATCAATTTTCAAAAAAATATCCTCCAAGTTAGAAGGGTACTTGTACTTTCCTTTCATGGACTTGAGAAGATGAGACATTTGATCGAGGATGTAAAAGTGGTTGTCCTTGACAAAGGCAACAAGGCCCGTCTTAAGAAAACCGTCCTTGTCATAAGCAGATTCTGTGTGTAGCTTGTTGACGAAAGAGCGGGCGACGTTGGGACCTTTCAAGCAAAGTTGACCACGACGACCTGGCTGCAAAGGATTCCCGCTTTTGTCGGCGATTTTTGCCGAGACGCCAGGTAACAAAGTTCCGAAAGATCCGGGATATTTTTGGGAGGATTTTTGAGAAGTGAAGGTAACTACGGAAGAGTCAGGCAAAGTTAAGAACTGAGAGATCTTGACGTTGAACTTGGAGGAGAAGGAGTTAAGAAGGGAGGGTCCAACGACGTTATAGGAGCTGAGGACGTGTTGGAGGGAACTCAACTTTGAGTTGGAGAGGTCTTCGATTCTGTTGAGGGATTGGAGGATGGGAGGGACCAAGACGAGATGGGTGGCGGAGAATTCTTGGACGAGGGATAAGGTCTGTTCGGTTTTGTACTTATTAGGAAGAACAAATGAACATTTCTTGTGGATGAAGTAGAGAGAGATGAGGAGGGAGAAGATGGTGTAGAGGGGCATGAGGATGAGAGGCACAGAGTTAACTCCGATGGTCTCCTCGGATGAAGCGAGCTGCAACAAGGAAGAGGTGAGATTGGAGTGAGTGTAATGCACGCCAACGTTCTCATTGGAGGCGACGTGAGAGTAAGGATGAGGAAAAGCGATGACAGCAACGTCTTTGTCCGCGTTGATTTCCACTTTCGGCAAAGTGTCGGTTTTGGATTTCATCAAGTTCCAAAAGGTGCTGAAGAAAAACCAGGTCATCTTAACATTCGCCTTGCTAAACTTGACCGCGTTGTTGATGAAGTTCTCGTAGGCAGGGACGCTGACGAGGTAGCTAGTGTTGGTGGTGCTCAAGATGTTCGCAAACTCTTTTTCCGTGCAGCCTCTGGGAATGAGCACAGACACTCCTCCAAGCATCGCACAAGCCAAAAGGGCCACCAAGAAGTCATGATGGTTGTAAGAGTAAATGGCCAAGACGTCTCCTTTAGTGAAACCAGCTTCGTGTAAACCGATTGCTGTCTTTCTGACGCTCATTAAAAAGACTTTGTACGACAACTTGGGCATCTGTTTGAAGTTGGGGTTGTAAATGGCAACTTTGTTTTGATCGCCGAGGTTGTCAAAGAGAAAGTTGGTGAGGGCAGTGTCCACAACGAGATTTTTCGAAACTCTTGGACTCTCAAAAACAGTCCCCAACTTGTTTTCTTTCTCTGCAGGTTTTTCTTCTCCAGCAGTCTGATTGTTTCCCTCTTTTTTTTTGGGTTCTTCGACCTTTGCGTGGAAAGAAGTGCTGGTAATTTCATCCAAGACTTCTTCTTCACTCTTTTCGACAGGTTTTTCTGATTCGTTGTCCGTGTTAGGTTGTTCGACATCTTCTTTATCAGTGTCGCTTTGTTTGTTCTGGCTTTCTTCAGTTGTTGGTTGTTTCTCTTGTTTGACATGATTGCTTTCTTCAATATCCTCCTCTTCTTCCTCTTCCTCTTGGGACTTCTCTGGCTGAGGTTTGTATTTTTCAGGCAACTCAGTTATTCCCATGGAATCCGCAAAAGTTTGGAAGAAAGGGGAGGGAGGTCTATCTACTATTCTTTCGAAGTCATCTGTGATCCAATTGTAGTTCCCTTGAGCGTGATCATCAAAAAACTCCAAGAGAGCATCAATAGTGAAATCATCCATGACATTCTTGGAGATCCAGTTCTCTTTCAACTTTTGTGTTGAAGGAGAGACAAAGCGGACTTCATTCTCCAAAAAGTCCGTGCAAATGGAAGCCACCTCCTTTCCATTGAGTGGAACTTTTCCGGTGAGCACGACCGTAGAGTTTTGGAACTCTTCATAGTCCGAAACCAACCTTTCTACGATCACACCCACATCGTTGACGTCCAAAAGTGGTATCTTCCCTTTTCTTGTTGGAAGACAGATGATGTTGTTGTTGGGGAAGAACATCTGTTGCAAAAAACTTATTTGGACGATTGTGTAGCTCAATCCTGATTCTTTCAAAAGTTTTTCACAGTGATAAAACTGTGAACTCCACTTTGTTTTTTTATCTTCTCCTCTGATCGATGAGATTAAGATGAAATGATTGAGCGTCTTTGAGATCTTTGCAATCTCTATCACCATCTTGCATATCTTTATCCTCTTGCTACTTATCGGCAAGATCAAGATCACTAGCTTTGATCCTGATAATGCCTCCTTTATCGATTTAATGGTGTAATCACAATATAGAAAATCCACACCTGGATAATTGTTTATCAGATTGGATAATGTGTAGAGTGATGTTATTGATCTATATCCTGTCGCTTTTATATTATATTTTGATTGCATTGGAAGCAGTGTATTCAATATCGATTTCCCAACCAACCCTGTTCCTCCAAATATCACCAAATTTGGCTTTATTATCTCATATGAGGGCAATTCAAACATTTGTTTGCCACCATCGTATCCTGCCCATGATATCGACACATAAAACGATCCATCTTGTGATATACGAGGATTGTATACCACCAATTCTTGTTTCATCAATTCTTGTATCAATAATTGTTGATTTGATGTTTCCAAATACCATGGTTGGTTGAATCTCACTTCTATCGAGAAATACCCATTTTTACTTGCTTTCAATATCAAATCTTCTATATATGGAAGAGATTCGTCTATATAATCGTATCCTTTATCCCTTGAGATTTTGGAGGCGATCTTCCCTAATTTTTGATTATTATATTATTTGAGGATTTTATAAATCTCACATGAAATCTTTAGACATTCTTTTTTTACCTATACTATGCACCTTGAAATTTATGGACATAATATATTGAAATAAATTTTATACACTATATTTTTTTAATTTTATAAAGTTCAAATCAAAAAAAAAAAATTAACGATAAAAAAATGTCATTGGAGAAATTAAAATCATCACCTTTCAATATACTTATTGGAGATTATATAGCACAAGGTAATAAAAAGTAAAAACATATTCAAAAAATATGCACTGATCACAACAATTCCACATAACAATTCAATCAAATCCAGAAACTATCGACACCGTTCTATTGTTTGTTCCATCTGTTCCATTATACATAAAAGCATATATCAAAAAAGATGTTGAGCAGGGAGCATATGCATTGAAATGGATGGCAATAGGTTTGATTGGATATTTATTGAAGAGGGTATAAATAATTCCCTTTTATAAAATTATTGAAAAATTAATTATCTAAATTCCTTCAAAATTTGGATTGAATTTTATGAAAAAATTAAATTAATAATTTTTTCAATTGAATGCAGAAATTTAAGTGGGAAAAGGGTACTGGCTTATTGTTAAATCCCATCTTCCTTTTAGTAACTGAAATAAGAGCAGGGAGAGTGTCAATGGGAATTCTCTCCTCTTTATTGATGTTCTTAATCCAACTAGTTGGATTCAGAGTATTTGGAAAGTTGTTGACACAATTGCTCCCACCAACAAAACATGGTGAACTTGAATACTCTTTCAAAAATAATTAAAACTTTTTTTGATGAAATATTTATTAAAACAAACTTGAGAAATCAAAGTTTTAACCAGAGTTTGATGTTGACAAGAAGAAATACAACTTTTTTGCATTCTCTTTTTGAAAAAATGTAAATATAATTCTTAGCTTTTTTGTTTTCATTCTTTCATACAACTTCGAACATAACAATAAACATTTTTTGTTGAAAGAACGGAGATCCTTTTATGCATGGTTTCTGAAAATTTATATAAAATAAAAAAAAATAGACCCCAAAAATTTTTTCAATATACATACTATAAAATGCAACCAAAGGTAGCCAATAAAATGGATGTCACTACCAAGGATGGTAAAAGGCTTTTTGGAATGGATGCAGAATTATATCTCAAGCAAGAGGGAAAAAGAGATCAAAAATTCGAATTGGAAGTGGCAGAATGGATAGAGGAAGTGATTGGTGGAAAATTGAAAGATAAAAATGATTTGGGGATTTCATTGAAGGGTATTTCTAGAGAAAAATATATTTATAAAAATAATATCTTTTCTCGATCAAATTAGATGGTGTAATATTATGCACGTAAGACAATTTCTCAATATGAAAATCCCATTCTTTTATAATATATATTTTTTATGAAATTTTAACATGGTTATTTGAATATCAAAAGATTGGTGAATAAAATCAAACCAGGAACTATCAAAACATTTAATACAACAAGATTGATGCCTCTGATGGAAAGAGTATTAAAAAAAAGATTATTTTTACAATTTTCATTGTATGTAAATTTCTTTGCAACCATTTAGGATAATATCCAATTATATTTGAAAGCATGTTGGACATTGGGTGTATCTGAAGGAAATTTTTTCATGGTTGGGTAAAATAAAATTAAATAAAAAATTTATATAATTTTGCTTTTTGATTATGATACAATTCATTAAAGAGATCTTCATGATCAAAAATCTATGAATCAAGTTGTACAAAATATAGCAGCATTATCAAGATTAGGTATTTAAAATATATAATGAAAATATGATCAATATCGAAAATATATCTTTAAATTTCAAAATTTATAAGTTTTTCTTAAAAACTATTTCACTGAAAGATAATATTAAATTGATTTTTTGTTTTAAACTTACTGTTTTGAATAGCACCTAGTTTGGGATTCAAGGGAAGAACCATTGGACCTTCCGAAGGAGAAGGATACAAAGGAAAGTCCTACGAAGTCAACACAGAGTCCAAATATGTACACACTGACGAATATTACGACGAGGACTCCCCACAAAGAGTGTTGGAAGACCTAAAGCTCGAGTTGGCGGAAGAGAAGCAGCAAAACCAGCAGTTAAAATCTCAAAAGATTAATTTCAATGAGGAAATGAGAAATTTGAAGGACAAATACAACATGGAGAAAGAAAAAATCGTAAAGGAAACCGAAGAGCTCAAACAAGTACTTTCTTTTTTTTGTTTTTTTTGTTTAATTTTTTTATATTTTTTATTGTTATAATATTTTGTTTTTTAAATATTTTTTATTTTTTATTTTTTATTTTTTATTTTTTATTTTTTATTTTTTAGTTTTTATTTATTTTGTATTTTGTATTTTGTATTTTGTATTTTGTATTTTGTATTTTGTATTTTGTATTTATTTTTTTGCATAAATGTTTTGTTTAATTCTTTTTTCTCAACATTTTTGTTGATTTTTGTTTTTTTTTTGTCAATCTGAAAACTTGTTTTTACTGATCCTTATTTGTGTATTTTTAAAATAAAAAAATAAATAAAGGAAATAGAGAAAGTAAGCAAGGGAAGCAAACCCACTCCCGTGAAGAAAGTGGAGAACAAACAACAAGTCACCGAGATCGAAAAGCATTACAAACAAGAGATGGCAGATCTCGAAAACCAGATCCAGGAGGTAGAGAAAAAGTACAAAGAGTTGAGAGAGAAGAACTCTGAGTTGGTCAAGAAACACAAGGAAGCTACTGAGAAGCTCAACCAGAGGCAGAAGGAGTTTGAGGAGCAGCAGCGCCTTGAGAAGGAGAAGATGTTGAAGCAACAGCAACTCCAGAAGGAGAAGGAAAAGGAGCAACAAAAAACACAAACAACCAAAGAGGTAAAAATTTTTTTTGTTTTTTTTTTTCCCATAAATCATACAAATTTTTTTTTTTCATTTTTTGCGTTCTAATTTTTATTTTGAGTTTCACCTTTTTTTTTTTTAAAAATAAATCAAATTTTTTTTTTCATTTTTTTTTAAAGTATTATCATTTTCTTTACACATTTTTTTTTAAATCAAAATCATACTCAGAAAGAAGAGCCCAAACCTCAAGAAGAGCTCGTAGGTATCAAGGGCGGCAAGAACGAGCTGTTCTACAACAAAGAAAGCTTGGAGCGCGACGAGGTGCAATATCTCCAAGAACGCATCACCAGGCTGTTGAACAACAAAGAAGTCGAGTTCGATGAAGTGGTGAAACTAAACGATTTCTTGCAGAAGGATGCTGGTCGCCGTGTTTTCACTTTCGTTCTTAAATCCACCATGAAAAAGGTCCCTTCACTTGTCCTTTCGGAGAATTCCTTCGAACTCATCCTTTACCTCATCAACGCCACTTTGAAGGGCATGAACTTGCAGGATCCCGTCAACTACATCACTGCCAGCGTGCTTTTGAAGGCTTCCAAGGTCATCGGCAGGAAGGTCGTTCAGAACAAGGAGGAGCTTGAGTTCGTTCAGAGATTCATCAAGCATCATCCTGTTTGGGTCAACTTGGATTTTTGGGAAGAGCATTTTTGGAGTAAAAATTTTTTATTTTTTTATTTTATATTTTTACACTTTATTTCATTATTTTTATTTTCACTTTATTTCATTTTTATTTTTTATTTTTAATTATTTTTTTTTAAAATTTATTTAGATCAAATCTCCAAAAATTTCAAAAGCAAGTTTAAATCATTTATTGTCACTTCCGCCAAAGACGGCTTCAATTCCAAAGAAGTCACCTTTGTTGCGGGGTTCATTGCCGAATACATGGCCGAAATTTCCAAGTGGGGTATTGATCAAAACGGCATTGAGAAACTGATTGATACTTTTTTGCATCGTCTTTATACTGACGAAAAACAAATCAATTCTCAAAAGGAGAACATCTTAAAGATGTATAAAAAAATAAACATTAAATAAAAAAAGTAAATTTGAAAAAAAGAAAATTTATGTTTGAATTATATTATAAAAAAAAATGGAATTCAAAGAAATGGAATTTAATGTTTCCATTTTCTCTTGGAATATCCTTTCGAGAGCTTTTTTCTTAACAGAATCATTTGTCGATTCAAATCCTCCTCTTCGATAATATCGAGGATCTGATGAAGGGGGAGGTGATAATCTGCCTCCAAGAGGTGGATGTGACCACATGGAATAAATTGAGTGTGATTTTATCGAATGGGAATTATACAGCATATCATGTGCCATCAGGTACCATCAGAAACGATTTCATGGGTATAAAATCATTATTTTTAACACGATAAAAAATCAATTCATGTCTATATTGTAGATATCTTCTAATATACAATTCATATTTACATACTGTGATTCGCATAATTTTGCAAATTATTTTTCCTTATGATTTATAGAAACCATATTAAATTAACCATATTAAAATATATCAACAATGATCAATTGATAATTCGTTCTTTTCATATTTTGAGAATATTTCTAAAAATGAATTGAATTACAAAAAGAATAATTTTTTTCAACAAAAGGAGTATTGTTGGCGTTCCCCAAGATTAAATACAAACTAAAAAGGTACAAACAAGCAATACCAAGCATCAAAGTTCTCGAATCCCAGCCTAGCTCCCTTACCGAAAAAACAAAGCAGATAGACTGGGACCGAAATAAAGTTTCACCATGGCAAGCTTTGTCTAAAAAGTGGAACTGGGTGATCATGTGTGAGCTTGAGGACCTTTCTTCTCAAAAAAACTTTGTCGTGTGTTGTTATCATGCTCCCTTGGTCATCAATTTGGATGGAGCCGGATTTCTTTCTATGGATTACTTGTTTAAAGCCATCGAAGAGTTTTCTGGTGATGTAATTTTTTTATCTTTTAAATTTAATTTCAAACCAATTAAAATTTAAACAAATTTTTGTCTTTATACATTTGTATTTCAAAACCTTTATTTTACTTCGACAGATATTCACCATTGTGGCAGGAGACTTCAACATCACCCCAGACTCGGACGCCTACCAACTCATCACTTCCACAGAAAAAATAAAAGAGAAGAAGATAAAGTTCGACAAAGAAGTGTACACCTACAAACCCAATATCCAAAAGAGATACAAAAGCGCCTATTTCGAAAGCAACAAAAAAGAACCAAAGTTTACTAACAAAGTCAACTTTACTTTTCAGGAATTCGGTTCTTTTGAGGGTACTCTTGATTATATTTTTTTTCATTCTTCTTCCGGTAGTGTGGTGGCCGTGGAAGTTGATCCCATTTGTGAGGATGACGTTTGGTATCCCACCAAAAATAATACCAGTGATCATTTGCCTCTCAAAGCAAAATTTTATTTGACTGATAAAAGAAATTAACTAAAGGGGCAAAAATTGTTTCTTTGTCAAAAATTTTAAGATCATGGTATTCAGAATAAAAAAAAAATTAAATTTTTTTGAAACTTATTTCTTAAACTAAGTGGTTTGACTGATTATTCCCAGAAAATTGTTTCTGATTTCAGTATTTGTGATCATTCAAAACAATTCCATTTCCATTAGATTTCGAAAAAATCTAATTGCAGTGAAAAATGAAGTAAAAAAATTTTTAGACTGTCATAAATAAAGATTTCTTCCTCATTTTTCTTTTATATTTTCATTCAGTTAAACAAAGATTGGAAAACATTTTGTTATCTTCATCTTATAGGAAATAAAATATAAAGGAAGATTGGAAATAAATATTGAATTAAAAATAAAAAAATAATAAATTTTTAATTAAAAAAAAAAAAAAAGAGAACTCAAGAATAAAATGAATTACCACAATGATTTCAATGCAGAAGAAATGAGCTTCTATCTCGCACAAAACATTGCATCAGGATACTTATACAAGGACATAATCGTAAGGGAACACATTGATGCAACAATGTTCAAGAAACTCAGCCTTAAAAAATTGAAAGAGATTGGAATCCTTACCATTGGCCATAGATTGTGTTTCTACAAGCTTAGTAGACAACTCAGAGGAATGTATTAATAAAATGAATTAAAGATTTTGTAGTAATAAAAAATTTTGAAGACATTAACTTTTTCTTATTTTTCAAGAGATTAAATTTAAATCCTTGTCCTATTTAATTTTTTTTTCCAATCTTAAGGAAATTTAAAATTTCAAGAGAAATTTAATTGATATTTATTTGCATAAAATCCAAGAAAAGAAAACTATGCGAGAGAAATTCTAGATAAATTGTGGTTTCTCTTTTATGAAGGAAACGTAAGAGAAGATTACAAATTAATTTTACAAACAAATTTCACCATAAAAAATACTTTCACCGAAGTATAAAAAAAATATTCCAATTTATCTACATGAAATATTGGTTTAATGTCCTCTAGTTGCCAAAACCAAGATAACAACAAAAGTGGTCAACAAACCAAAAAAAACAGCGAACCCATTGAAATAGCAAGCACATCTCACAGAGTCCTTTTCTGGGTCATTGTCGTCTAAATTGGAAAGTTCTTGTCCAGACAAATAGAGTCCATAAAATGAAACTGGCCAACAAAAAAATCCAGCGTAACCCAAACAATAAACTAGTTTTAAAAAATTAATTATTTTTTTATTATCATAAATTAAAAGAAGATTTATTTATTTATTTTTGTATTATTTTTTTTTTTATTTTATTACTTCTCTTCTTTCTTGCTTCGAGAGACTCCTGTGGCCCAGAAATTTCCAACTCAATCCCATTAAAGTCATTGTAATTGGTCAGACGTCCCTTGCTACTTTTGGCGAAGGTGATGTCTTCTTGGCTGGTGTACTTGGAAATATCGAAGAAAAATTCATTGAGTTCACGTTGATTGGAAGATCCAAAACAAAAATAATCTAAAGAAAATTTTTTTTAAAAAAAAAACTCTTTTAATCTTGAAACAACAACTCATAAAAAAAATACAAGCTTATATTTTTTTTCTCAAAGAACATTTGTATTTTAAACTAATGTTTTTTTTTATAAAATTAAATTAGTTTGGCCTACCTCCATTCAACTTGGTCCTCACTCTGTACATATTCTCGTCGTCTCTCAACCTCATGAAGTTTTTGTGTAGATTTTTTTTGTGATTGAAAGTTATTCCCTTCATTTCTTTTGGAGAGTTAGTTTAAAAAGTTGTTTTTTATTCAAAAGAACGATTCGTATTCATCCATTATATTGAATATTTTTAAAAATTTTTATTTTTTTATAAAGGTGCATTTTCCTCACCTTCAGTTTCTGGATCGAATTTAATTTTACATATATCATCTTCTACTTCCACCATGATTTTTCCTTCCCATATTGATTGTTGTGTATCCCAATTGGACTTTCTATAAAAGGGATAATATAAAGGTTTATTATGTTGATAATAAGAAATTCACATCAGATTATCTGATTCAAGATTCAATTTGAGTGCATAACAATCATCCAGGATATAAGACTATATGGATGTCATTGAATTAATAAATTTGGTAATGAATTTACCTTGATGAAAGAATCATCTATCATACTTATTTCAGTATACTCATTCATTTTTTTTTTTATATTTTTTTTTTTTTTTTTTGATCTTTGTTAATTTTTTGATAGAAAAAGACTTAGAATTTTAAATGATTCATTGAAACGAAATCAAATAGGGTCAAAATATTGAGCAACATCAATTTGAAAAATAATAATAATAAAAATAATAAAAATGAATTTTCGTTTTAATGATGATAAAAGTTCTCATAACTCGTTCATTTATTTTCAGTAATTTTAAAGATTTAATGATGAAATCTACAATTTTTTCCAAACCTACAGTGACCCTTCAAAAAATGCGCACAAACTTGTTTTTGCAGTGAAACTTGCTTAGGATCCTTAGCAACATTCCATATATAATCTCCCTCCTGCCCATATTTATTAACGAAAAACCAGAGCTTTGCATCGTAATTAGAGGATGAAGGGTAGGGAGGCAAGTCAGTGGCAGGTTGTGAAAAATACAATGGAGACTCATAGAAAGTTGCACGATCTAAAATTTTGAAATTCTGTTAAAATTTTAAAAATTTCTTGTAAAATTTTTAAAAATCCAAAAGAAAAAACGGAGAATATAAAATTTTACGTCCATAATTTTTTTTGATCTCTTCTGTTATTTCTTTGCCAACTCTCACCACTAAAAACTTCGTTTCAGTCTTTTTTTTTTAAAAAAATAAATATTTTTTAATTTTTTTTTAAAAAAAAAATAATACGAAAATGGAGCTCAAGACTTTGAACATGAGACCACTGCCTATAACCATCCACATTCTTTTAGGGTGGTTTTGAAGGAGAGAAGGATCGATGGCTCGAGTGATCTGAAGTCTCATAATCGTCTCAAATTGGACGCAATCTCCGCCAAAAGGGATGTTTTGTGATTTAACAACTTTTTTGATGAAATAAGTTTTTAACGAAATTCAGTGAGAGAAGAAGTTTTAATTTAATTTATAATGTACCAGTTTTAATATAATACTTAATCAAAAAAACGTAAAATATACTTTGGCAAAAAAATTTTCAAATAAATGTTTAAAAATTATGATGATAACCTATGAAATTAACAAGTCAAATAAATAAAAATTAAAAACAAATACAGTCGTAAGAATTTTCACGGTTGATGTACTGAAGACAACAAAGTTGAACGTCACCAAGGCGATTCTCAGGAAAGCTGACCAAATGAACATTGGCAAAGTAAGACTCATGGGCAGTTTTGGTGATGAAATAAAGCTGCTTGTTGCTTTGCTCTGCTAGAAACAAAACTGCTTTTTTGCCTATTTTGCTTGAGCAATAAGAAAGAGCCAACTGAGCAAACCCATAGACCGGCCCTTTTGTGATATTTAATGAAATTATTGAAATTAATAAAAATTTTATGTAATTCAAAGATATTTTTTTTGATAAATATTGATGAGGTCATAACACATTTTTATTGGAATGAATTTTGATTAGATTTCAAATTTTTGTGTAAACAAAAAGTATAATGCTCAAAATCATGGTGATTACAGTCTAATTCACTATATCTTTCTAATGCATGATTTGATCAAAAAATAATTTTAATTTTACCTGCATAACAAAATTCCTTGACATTTTGAAACTGTGGCAGCTGCAAGAATGCAATGAGACCCCTTTGTTTAGTTCCACCTATCAGATAATCATCACGCACCACATTGACAGTAACAGTGGACTTGGTTTGGTAAGATTGAACAACTATAGGAGGATTGAGCTCCTTGCATATCTCTCTCTCGAGAAGATCTTTTTGCCAATCCTCAATGATCTCTTGAGTCATCTCTTCATTGAAATCCAATAGAGATATATACTTCTCCTTTTCAATATAATCGAATTTGGAGTAGTTCAAATTTATCAAATCTTTATTATCTACCAATGGATAGCAATTAATCTCCCAATCCTCAGTCACCATTAATTTCCCCAGCATTTCCTTTAATTTCTGAGGAATTTCCTCTCTTATATCAAGTATTATTTTGTTCTCCTCTGATCTCAGCCATAATATCTTGAACACCTTTACTCCTTCATATTCATTCTCAAAATACATTTTAATATCCTCTGATTTCGTTAATTTGGAATCCTTCTTGTATTTTATATGCACCAATATGAAATGCTTGGCGAAATCTAATGTCTTTTCCACATCTTTCACTATTTTTACATTTTTATATATTTCCCCTTCATTCTTTGATTTTTTATCAGTATGATAATCGTCATTTGTATTATTTTCTTCTATTTTTCTCTTGTTCATCTTTTTTTTTTCAATTGAAACCATTTTGGTTTCATTTTGAACGATTTTTATAAACTCAAAATATTTATCGAAAAAAAAAAAAAAAAAATGTTTAAAAGAAAAAATTTACAACTTGAGATTGGAGAAGAAGAAGCCAATCATCTCACTTTTATTTGCTTGCCCCAAAATAGCAAATTATTCTCAACAAAAATTAATGTTGAGCAAGAAGGAAAGTATGTTANTTTCCTTCCACATCTTTAATTTCTCTCTCAATAACCTCACCATCAATTTTAACTTTATAAAAACATCTTTTTGTTCCTAAATTCAACTGAAAAGGTTCATCAGCTAAAATTGCCTCAATCAAAGAAAACTGTTTGAGAGAAATAGAGTTCTTCACGTTGTTTCTCACCCTCTTTTCATCATGGTTTTCCTTTATCTTTTTTTGAATCTCATCTGATTTCTCCAAACTGAATTTATCTTTAAAAAAAAAACATTGAATGATTTCTTCTGTGAACAGTGCAACATTCGGGTCATTATTATTATCCGAAACAGATCATTATTCATCAATATCTCAATAATAATATTCTCAAATGTTTAATTATGAAGTATTTCATCATTGAGACAGTAAGGGAACACCCAGTGTTTCGGAAATAATATAGCTTTTTTTGATCATCTTTTTATATTTTGATAATATCTCTTACCTACTGTTCAGACTTTAAAAAAAAAAAAACAATTGAAAATTTTCATCGGACTCCTACAACCACAACCCACAAATTTTTGATTGTATATATAAAAACACATTCACTTGGCCCAATAGAAAGACAAAGATCCTCATCACAAACGAGAAAAATTCGGGGGAGCAGATCATTTCTAATTATTAATTATTATATTAATTAATTAAATTATATGGACGATTTTTTATTTGCTCTTCACATTCTTCACCTGTTGGTCTTCTTGATTTCTTTATTTTTATTAATTAAAAAATGTTAATGGATAATAATATGATTGAGAAATTGAATTAATTAATTTTGAAAATTGATCTGGTACTCTCGAAAAATTAACTATAAAAAATATTTAATAATTTGAAAGTTTAAATACTTTGGAAGTTTCAATTTTTTGACTTTCAGACAAAGCAAATAAAACAAAACTTTATTTTTGACAACAATGGGAAATTTGGAGTGATTTTCATGAGTCCAAGGTAAATTTGCAACATTGGAAAGAAACCTTGATATTTGTCGGGATCCATAGGTAGGTGAATAAAAATTGTTTCGTAGGTTGTTTGGGTTTTCATCGAGTGAGTTTACTTGTCCATGATAATTGTATCCTAAAAAGTTTAAAAAAAATAAGATTAAAAAAAGATTAAAAAAAAAAAAGATTAAAAAAAAAGATTAAAAAAATTCTTAATAAATTTAAATCAATTTAAATAAACCCCATCCTAAAAGTTGTCTTTCTCCATTATTTTCTTCAACAAGGAGTTGACAATGAAAATAACCACAATACATTCCTACCACCTTTCTTTCACAATATGTCAATTCAACTGGTGAATTTTTGGTTGAATTCTTACTTCCCAAACCCATTTCTCCATTTGCATTGTAGCCAACTAATATAAAAATTATTTAAAAATTGTTCAAATGTTAAAAAAATAAAGTGTTTTACACCCTTTTAAAGGAAATGAAGAAAATAGAAGAAAATATGATTATTTAATAATTTAAAATAAAAAAACACTATTTATTATTTCAATTCAAGATATTTAAAAAACATAGAAAAGTTTTACACCCATAAATAAGAGAAGGTTTATTTTCATTTGGTTTATCTTGGTGAACAAGAGAAATACAACCATAAAACTGTCCGGCACATGCTAGAATTTTTTTGCCACTAGAAAAGGGGTTATCACAAATCTTTTCTACGTTTTTTCTTCCCAAAGCTCCATTAGCATTTCTACCAGATGAAAAAAAAGACCCATCATCTAATTGCCAATAATTTGCTTCTCCTGCACATTGTACCTTTCAATAAAATTTTAAAAAAATAAAATAAAATTAAATTCATTTCAAAATGAAAATGAAATATAAAATAATGAATTTATAATATGAGTTTATTTAAATAAACTAATGAGATATAAATCGAAATTTTACTTTTACAACACGCCTCCCCTTTGGAACCCAAGTCATATCCAATTCTTCTAATTCCATATTGATATAAACTTCAGTATGATTCGACAAAAATCCATAACCAATAAAAAGATCGTCATTTGGGTCTTTGTTAAATTGTGAAGAGAAAATGACACGATTATTTTGTGCGGAAACTCTATTAATATTTTTGTTTCTAAGTGATGTGATCTCGAAAATATCTTTGTTCTCATTCTTTATAAGATAAACCACCGAGTTTTCACAGACAACCAAGAAGCTGTTATAGTTGCAGGCTACACAAATAATTCTTTGTTTTGGAGTGAAGACATATTCAACTCTATTATGATTGTAATTTCTATTATTATAAAATAAATTTTGATTATAATTTATAAAAAATCTCAAACACAGACACCAATTTTCCAACTATAATGATAGGGATGGGAATTTTTGTTTCATAATAAAAATCAAAAAGAATAATAGATATTTACCCAAGGACAAACACTTTATTATCAATAGTTATAAAGATTCTATTGATTCCCGAAGTCGCCATTGCAATCACATTTTCATTCTCCATTCCATCCACCAACTCGATTCCAGGATAGAATTTATCATTTGTTCCCACCTTTCCCCAAAAAACCAATTTTCCTTCTTTATTGATTGCATATGTGGAATCAGATGTACTTGAAATTGTTGGTATATTTTCGATACTATATTCATCCACTTTATTTTGAATATTTATATTGGAGATAGGATATATTATTTTGGATGTTACATATTATATCTGTTGTTGATCCAATTTTGAATTCATGGGATTCATTATTATTTATCTGAAATTTGTTGAATTTGATATCTATCTCAACAATCTTTCTCTCTATTGGATCTTTCATTTTTTTTTTTTAAATTTAAAATTTGTTTCAGTAAAAATTTTATATCCGCTAACAAAGTTGCAATATTTGGACATGTCTATCTCACTCCATGTAAAATTGGATGCAAATAGTGACATAATAATTGAGAAAAAAAATAAAAAATTATAAAAAATATTTAATAATTTGAAAGTTTAAATACTTTGGAAGTTTCAATTTTTTGACTTTCAGACAAAGCAAATAAAACAAAACTTTATTTTTGACAACAATGGGAAATTTGGAGTGATTTTCATGAGTCCAAGGTAAATTTGCAACATTGGAAAGAAACCTTGATATTTGTTGGGATCCATAAGTAGGCGAATAAAAGTTTTTTCTATCTTCGGTGTCATTTTTTTTGGTTCTAGTAATTGAATTCACTTGACCATAATAATTGTATCCTAAAAAGTTTAAAAAAAATAAGATTAAAAAAAGATTAAAAAATGTTTCTTAATAAATTTAAATTATTTAAAAATAAACCCCATCCTAAAAGTTGTCTTTCTCCATTATTTTCTTCAACAAGGAGTTGACAATGAAAATAACCACAATACATTCCTACCACCTTTCTTTCACAATAAGCCAACTTAACAGGTGTCCTTTTGGTTTCGTTTCCCTTCCCCAGACCCATTTCTCCATTTGAATTGTAGCCAACTAATATAAAAATTATTTAAAAATTGTTCAAATGATAAAAAAATAAAGTGTTTTACACCCTTTTAACAGAGAAGGAAGCTCTGTTTGATGAGACAGGTAAATACATCCATAATATTGACCCGCACAGGCGAGTACTTTGTCATCAGAAGGTTTATCGCAAGAGGTACTATAGTTAGCTCTACCCAAAGCTCCATTTCCATGATCACCAGACGAATAAAAAGATCCATCATCTAATTGCCAATAATTTGATTCTCCCGCACATTGCACCTTTAAATAAAAAATTTTAAAAAATAAAAGAAAAAAACTAAAGTAATTTGGAAAACAGTGAAAGAGATTTTAGCAAGAAATTAAGAGATGAAAATATTAAAATTAAATAGTTTTACTTTTACAACACGCCTGCCCTTTGGAACCCAGGTCATATCTAACTCGGAAAGCTCCTCTTTTTGGTCCACTAAATCGTGTCTGAAATTCATTTTGTAGCCCAAAAAGAGATCGTCTTTAGGATCTCTATTAAATTGGGAAGAAAGAATGGCTCTCCCTAGGAGAAAAAAAAATTAACTAAGTTAAACTCAATATTTAACTTATTTTTTATTTGTTTTAAAATATTTGTTTTCAATAAAATAATAAAATCATTCCTACCTAGCTGAGCACTAACCCTGTTGATATTTTTGCCTCGAAGAGAAACTATTTCGCTGATATATTTATTCGTACTTATTTTTAAGTATACTATGGAGTTTTCGCAGACTATTAAACTAAACTCTTCTTCGCAGGCTATGCACAGAACTCTTGGTTTTGGAGTGAATAAATAGAAAGCTTTGGTTCCTTTTTTTAATTTTTAATAATTAGTTTGATATCAAAAAAAATAAGATGAATTATTCATAATTGAAAGAATTGAAAGATGAATAATTCATCATAATGTTTAATCTTTTTTTTAAAAACAACAATTTTTTTTAAAAACAACAATTCTTTTTTTTTTTCAATGGAATATATTTTTTACCTTCTATATTTCTGTTTTATTATCATAAAATTTGTCAGATACATTCGAAAAAATAGATATTTACGATTCAGATTTATAGATTTTGTTATCAGAGGTAAGATATATTCTTGCTGAACTTGATACTGCCAATGCTATAACATTCTCTTCCTCCAGGCCTTCCACCACCCTGATTTCAGGAGTAAAATTGGATGTATGCTTGACATTCCTTCCCCAATACACCAATTTTCCTTCTTTATTGATTCCATAGCTTGAATAGGATATACTGCTAATACATGGTATATCTTCCACATTATATTCATTTACTTTCAAATAAATGAGTTTTAGAATTAAAAATAAAGTTTTATTTGTTACATAATGATTCTTGATTATCAACAAGTGTTGAATCAAACATCAAGGAGTTTTTATTAAATTTGACAATAGGAAAATCTATTACTTTGAATTCCATTTTTTTTTTATATATATTTCACAAACAAAATCTCACAAAAAATAACATGTACATGAGTCGTCTCATAAAAAAACAATAAATTCAACTTTTTCAGATTTAAATAATTATTTTTGCAACAATTCTCTTACATCTAAAATTGGAAAGAATTTATTAAAAAAAAAAAAAAAAAAAAATATTCAAATAATAGTTACGTTTTTTGTCAGATTCAGAAAGAGACTTCGGAAATTTATTGACGAGTAATTGAACAAACAAATCGCCAAATTTGCTACTTGAACGATAAGGCATCCCCTCATTCTTTATTACCATTATTTGGTTCGGCTGGGAGATATCATTACGTGAGATTTTCACAACATGATTATCAAGATGTTTTATTTCCCTTTCGAATCCTAAATGATTAAAATTATTTATTTAAAATTAAATTTTTAATTTGAATCTTTTTTAAATTTAATTTTGTCAAAAATCAATATTACCTGTCAAAGCTTCCAATAGAGAGATAGTGACGTTAGTATGCAAATCAACTCCATTTCTTTTAAATTGCTTGTGAGGAGAACTAGTGATTCTGAAAACGAGATCACCAGGGTCAGCTTCAACGTGTTGGTTGGACTTTCCTTCCAATCTGATTGGAAGAATTAAAAAAATTGAATTAAAAAAATTGAAAAAATAAGAGAATAAAAAATCACTTACCTTATTTCCTCTCCTTCTTCGAGTCCTCTCTCGATCTGTACTTCGTGGAAAATTTGCTCCATATACATTCTATCACCATGACATTTATCGCACAAGTGTCCGAAAACATGGCCAGATCCACTGCAGTGTCCACACTCTGATTTCATTTGGTACTGCATGTTCCCCATTCTCACCTAATTTGGTTTTAGAGTGTTAATTAGTTTAATATTTATTATTTTATCAATTATTTTACATTTTGTAAACGAAATCCCCTTCCTTCACAAGTTTGACATGTTTTGGAGTCCATCCCACCTGCACCTCCACATTTATTACACACAACTTGTGTCTCAATTCCCAACTTAAGTTTATTCCCTTATTGTTTACAATAAAAATGTTGAGGAAATAGATCAAATGTTTCCAAAAACTTTTATGGAATTATATTATTATTATTTGAATTAAATTATTATAGTATATTATTTTACAGTTTAAAGTAAAGCAATATAATAAAATTTTTGAACAAATTTAATCTTTCGAACAATTTATCTTTTTAACAATTTTTAATCCCTAATTGAAAATTATTACCTTTATATAGATCCTCAAGTTTTAATTCAACATGTTGAATTATATCTCGTGTCTTTTGTCTTTGATTGCGATTATTATGGTAATGAGGATGTTGATTTCCAAAAAATGAACTTCCCATTGGAGATTCCTCTGAATATTCAAAAATTACAAACATTACAAATACTCCTATTCCAATAAACATAAAAAATATCAACATCCAACATAATGTGTCCACAAAACTACCTGTTATATATTTAATCATTTATAAATCAAGAATTATTCGCACAAAATTTTACTATTCAAATCTTTTTCTATTTTCTTTTCCTTATCTTTCTTTGGTGCATTTATAGTTTCTTTTGGTATTTCTTTCTCCTTCATTTTTTTTTTTTATCTTTGTATGACTCATAGAAGATTATTAGAATTGTAAATGTTATAATTGGAGAAAGAAATAATATTGTGAATTTAAAAGATAATTCTTATTCTTGTCTTTTCTAACTCTAGATCATCTTCCTAATGATCATAATCTGGATAGTATTATTTTTCTCTAATGATTTTTTCTTCTTTATCCACTTGAACACTATCTTCACCCTTGACCTCTTTACCTTCAGAATCTAAACTAGAATCTTCCATTATGAAGATGAATTATGCACAAGAGTATTGTTGTTTCCCTTTTTTTGAGTGCCAATTTTCTCTGAAATTACCACGTTTACTTGCTGATCATGTTGCTTGGGGTTGGGATGAATTCCTTGATTAAGCTAGTTGTTCTCCAACTACTCGATGTGGGACTTCTAATGAAAATTAAAGTATCATTGTTATTGTTGATTTCATTATGAAGATGAATGTGGGTATTTTCAAAGGAAAAAAAAAAGTTCCTCCGTGTTACATGAACTTGAATTTTTTATAAAGGTAGCAAAAAATAAACGTCTATCAGAAAGACCCTGATTGTCAACACACAATGACAACAATGGTCAAAAACATCAATAAAATGAGATTTGGTCATTCGAAGTGCTCCTAAAAACATGCGAGCAAGGTACTTATATGAACTTGAATATTTTTATAACGGTGACAAAAAAATAAACTTCAACCTAGTGAACCTGTTCGTCAACATAAAACGACAATAATTGTCATAAACATCAATAAAATGAGATTTGGTCATTCAATATGGTCTCCAAAATGTAAGAATCCAAAAAAGATAATTTGAAAATACCATTTTTCAAATAGTCAAATTTTTGAAGATAATAAAATAAAAAAAATGGAAGAAATATTAAAGATAAACAACTTAAACCTTGGCGATGGAAAAAAACCTGTTGTATGTATATTGATTGGAATGGCTGGGAGTGGAAAAACTACATTAATGCAAAGATTAAACTTGCATCTGTATAAAGCCAAGAAAAAAAGATATATCATGAATTTGGATCCTGCAGTCCATAAAATACCATATAAAGCAAATATAGATATCAGGGAATCAGTGGATTATAAAAAGGTGATGAAACAATATAATTTGGGACCTAATGGGGCGATAATGACATGTCTGAATTTATTCGCAACACAATATGATCAAGTAATAAATTTGATAGAAAAGAGAGCGAATGAAACAGAGTAAATAACCCAATTAATTAATATTTTTATAAGCAAATATACACCAATTATTGAATAATTTAAAATATTCAAACAAGAACCAAATTATGACAATTATGGTCCATTCCCAATATAAATCAACAACATCCACCATAGAAAAAAAAATTTCTTTGATATATATATATCCGCGATTTTAGACACTCAAGATAAAAATAAAATTGATCCCAATCAAATTCTTTATTGATTTGTCTTCAAATATCCATTTGATTTCATAATTGATCCATTAATTCCCTTTTACTTTAGATATGTTCTCATAGACACTCCTGGCCAAATAGAAGCGTTCACATGGAGTGCTTCAGGACAAATTATAACAGAAATCACCGCATCAACCTTCCCCACAGTGATCCTCTACGTGGTGGACACACCCAGAACTGAATCTCCATCCACCTTCATGTCCAACATGCTCTACGCATGCAGTATCCTCTACAAAACTAAACTCCCATTTGTAGTTGTGTTCAACAAGATAGACATCAAGCCTCATGACTTTGCTGAGAACTGGATGAATGATTGGGAGAGTTTCCAAAACTCTTTGCAATCTGACAGCACTTACATGTCTACCCTCAACCATTCCATGAGTTTGGTTCTCGACGAGTTCTACCAGACTATTCATCGAGTTGGTGTTTCTGCTGCCACAGGTAATTATTTCTTTATTCCTTTTTTTAAAATTTTTTGTTTAAATTAATATCCGATAATTCTCAAATATAAAAATGATTTTGAATCATTTAAAAATGTTTACTCTTTATAAAAAAAGGTGATGGAATCGATAAACTTTTTGAAGAAATTCAATCTGTTGCAAAGTCTTATCATACCGAATATTTGCCTTCTCTCCAAAAGAAAATCGAGAAGAAAAAGCTCAGTGAAGAGCAAAAGAAGTTGAATGATAAGAACAAGTTCAACATCGATTTCAAAATTGAGAACAAAGAGTTGGATGATCCTAATGATATGGATGAAAAGCAAGATATTGGTGACAAACAGGATATGGATGATGAAAATCTTTAAATGATATTAATAAAAACTTTATTTAATAATTTTCACTGATTTTTTGATTTTTCTTAACAAACAAATAAATAAAAAAAAAATGGAGAATGTCGAGAAAATTTTGAAAGATAAACCCTTGAGGAACTTCATATGTTTTGGTATGAATCACTTTAAAAATTTTGATATCTATAAACTCCATTTTTTCTTCTCAATGGAAATATATATCCAATAAATCATCAAATTTAACAAATTTTTAAGATTGAATGCATATATTTTTTTTTTTGCTCGATTCATTATATACTTAATATATCATTTGAATAGAAAGCCAATATATTCATAATGTTTCCAATGATAAAAACTGCCTGTTCGAATTATGCCTGAACTATATAATCAATCATCCCCACAAAAACCAGATGTTGAACTACAACAACATGAATAATCTGAATGAATCACTCAGACAATCCCTACTGAACAAACTGTTCGAATACAAATTGTTATCTAAAGAAGTGATTCAGGGATTCATGGTGAATGGACTAACGGAACTAAATCTCTTCAACTGTGAATGGGTGGAGGACTCCGACCTGCCCTTCGAGAAGCTGCCCAATCTTCAAAAGATCTCACTGGCCAAATGCAATTTGGTTAGCAATGAAGCTGTAATCAACATGAGCAAGAATTGTCCTAAAATATATTGCGCTTTTCTTAACGGGATGAAATTGTTGAGAGATTCAGCAGTTGGTAAAAAAAAATTGTGTTCATTTTTTATGTAAAAAACTAAATTGTGATGGTGAATAATTTAATTCAAAAACTCCAAATTTCTAATAAAACTAAGTTAAGAAATTTCTTAACTATATTTTAAATTTTATAATAAATAAAATAATCAAATTATTTTATAATAAATAAAATAATCAAATTATTTTATAATAAATAAAATAATCAAATTTATAACTTATTGATCATTGCAACTTTTCATTAAAACTTTTTTTTTTTGCAAAAAAAAAGTCGAGCTTGTTAAAAATTGTACAAAGTTGGAAACACTGTTTCTTAGCGGAACAAAAATCACAGATCAGTCCATGATTGAGATAGGAAAAAACTTGAAGGAGCACATAAAGGTGCTTTATTTAGGAAGGAATGCAATTACTGATGTGGGTTTGAGGGCTTTGATTGGTTGCGAATACATCACCATACTGGATATCAATGGTTGTAAAAGTAAGATAATCAAATGAAAAATAAACAAATAAATAAATAAAAAATGAACAATGAAAATTTATTTCAATCATATCCAAATTATCATTTATAAATGTTGATTAATACTGATTTTTACAAATTTTCAATAAAACAAAATAAATAAAATAAAACAAAATAAAATAAATAAATTTTAAAAAATAAAATAAAATAATAAAAACAAAATAAACAATACAAATCAAAACAAATAATAATAAATAATAATAAATAAAAATAAATAAAAATAAATAAAACAAAAAAAAAATTAAACTTTAATAATAAAATAAAAATAAACAATATAAACTTTAAAAAAATCTCCAAAAGATATTACAGACGAAGGTAAATGATGAAAGGAAAATAAACTAAAAACAAAAAAAAAAGAATAAAATTAAATTTTAAAAAAAAGGACTCATTTCATTGGTGAGCACATTAAAGTATTTGAGCAGAGTATTTTTGGGGAATTGTTCAAAGATAACAGATAAAAGTGTGGTCTCCATCTGCCAAACTTCCAAACACAACTTGGGTTCCATCTATTTAAATAACCTTTTGAAAATCTCTTCTTCTTCAGTTGAAGCGTTAGCGGAGTATTGCCCTAATTTGTGTGAATTTGGTAAAATTTAAAAAATAAAAGAATAAATAATAAAAAAAATTTAATAAATTATAGATAAGTAATAAATAATAAATAAATAAAATATAAAAAAATTAAAATAAATAAAAAAAATAAATTTATTAAAAAAAATGTAATAAATAAAATTAAAAAAAAATAATAAAATAATTAATAAATAGGATCGAATAAAATGAATAAAAATGAATAAAAATAAGTAAAAATAAGTAAAAATAAAAAAAATAAAAAAAATATAAATAAAAATAAATAATTTTTAAACTCAATTAATAAATATTGTATCCAAAAATTAATGAATGTTTGTAAAGGAGTAACATCCAACTCTGTATCTAATGAATCGCTTGTAAAACTTTTTGAAAACTGCCAGAATATGGTTGCTTTGAAACTGGATGCTTGTTCTATCAACGACTCTGTGATATTTAGCCTTTCTAAAAATTGCAAACAGTTGAGGCAATTAAGTTGTAAATTGGGTAAAATAAAAAACAAATAAAATGAAATAAAAAATTAAAGTCTAATGTTAGGTACTTTCACCGATATGGGAGCTTCTTCTTTGCAAGAGTGTACACTCTTAGAAACAATCAAATTTGATTCTGCTTGTAAACTCACCAAAAACTCCATTGTGCCGATTGTAAAATTTCACTCAACTTTTTCAATTTTTGTAAAATTTCTTTTACAGGTTAGCTTTTGTTCTAATTTGCAAGAAATTTGTTTGGCAGGTCAATTAATTTAATTTTTCTTTTTTTATAAAAATCATTTTTACTCTTCTCTAGGATGTGATAAAATCAATGATGAAGCGATAGAAGAGATCATGGTTAAATGTGAGAATCTCTACTCTCTTAATATCAATAGGTTCTCCAACAAGTGCCTTTCCATCACCGACAAAGGTATATACTCTATTGCCAAACATGGTAAAAAATTAATGGAGTTGCAAATGTGCAAATGTCATCCTGTCACAGAAGCTCCCATCATGTCCGTTGTTGAAAATTGTGGAAACTTAACTCAGCTTGCTTTGTCTGGTCTACGTTGTTTGAGTATTCCTTTGTTGGACTTTATAGTACAGAAAAAGAGCAATATCACCATTCATGCCATTAATTGTGATATTGAGAAAGAGTTGATTGTTGAACTCAATAAGAAATATCCTTCTTCTAAAATTTTTATTTAGCTTTCAAATTTTTTTATTTAAAGTTCTTGTCAATATCTTATTTTTATTCAAAAAACTATTTATATTTTGAGTAAAGTTATTCTCTTGTTTTATTGTGTTCATCAATTTTTTAATTTGTTTATTATGATTTAATAAATTTTTATTATTGGTTTTTATTCAACAATCAACATCATCTTTGTTCAATAGATAATCTTGATCACCAAGACTGATAAGAGACTAGTAATAAAATTAAATTAATTATCAAAATTTATATTTAAAAAATGTTTACAAATTCTTGAGTATAAAATAATTCCATTTTATTGGATCCTCTTTCGTTCAGCATTCTCTCATAATCCTCATCTTCTTTTTTGAAGAACTCAGTAGAACTGTTATGGTGGAAAATGTAATGACAAACAGGGCAAGCATTTACACGATGTGAATTTTCTTTGAAACAAGATTTACAAAATAAACTGCACCCGCAAGCCAAACTATAATTATCGTCTTTCACCTTCAAGAGACAAACCAAACAAGTTTTTAAGGGATCATATGAGCAAATATTTTTTCTCTTCTCGAGATTGTTTTTTTTCGATTTAGAAACGAGATGATTCAACATGCCAAAGCTCTTGTAAAACTCTTTTTCGATGTCTTCCTCAATGTTGTACGTTTTAAAGAGCTCCATTACAAACTTGTCTCGATTCCTTTTGATCTTGGGATAGATATCTTTGAAACACTCAAAAAGCTCTTTCTTGAATAGATCCGTCGAAATGTCCACGTGGAAAGATTTTGTCTTTATGATCGTATGTCGAATGACCAAAGTGAAAGCAAAGCCAATGGCAACTACAAAGACAATAGATATGAGAGAATCTATGATCATGGCAGGTATGTTTAAACCAGGGACGAATTTAAGAAAATTGGCTAACAATCTCGCTCCATATGCTAATCCAGTCAAACCACCAATTGAAGACAAAGTGGATACAATCACGCTCCTCTCTGCTTTGATTTTGTAGATCGCCAAAATGGATATTGCCATTGCCAGTTGTATTGGAGCGATGAGAATAACATCCGAAAATGGAATTGGTGATGCTCCTTTGAAGTTTATATTAATAAGTTTATTAATGTTATTATTTGCATGAGATTCCTTTATACACTTAATTAAATAACAATTGTACATTTGGGAAAAAAATAATGGGCTCTATACAATTGGTTTGAATTTTAATTAAAATTCTATTTATTTTGGTTTATCTTTTTTTTTATCCTCAAAATCTTTAGTTTAAAACAGTGTTTTCAAATAATTTGGTTGAATATGTTGTTCAAATTGACAATCATTTTTACTAACAAATTTTCAAATGCTTCAAATGATTTAATAAATTTTTGGGGTTGCTCATATTTCTGGATATCCAGACATTTATAAAAGGATAAATTAATTCTCCTTGTGGTTAAGTAAAGAAAAAAATTTGATTAAATTTTTTACCAATAATCCCAGCTGAAACGGAGGCAATCGAGATAGGAATCAAAGTGAGTCCCAATTTCTTGTTGGCTTCCTTGATGATTGTAATATCGGACAATTCTCTCTTAATGTCGTTCTCTCCTTCGTTAAAACTCTGTACAGTGTAGCTAATTTTGAGTAGTTCAACTACACTTTTGTTGAAATTAAGTTTTATGTGATCAATTTGTTCAAAATATTCAATTTTCAACTTTTCTTTGTGAGAAATGTCGACATACTCCTTCAAGACAAAGATATTGTCCAACAAATCTTTGGTGAATGGGTCTTCCTTGAAATTTATGTTCCAGTTGTCAAGAGAAGAGTTCAATTCGTAATTTTTTTCCGAATTGAAGCTAACCACAAACTTTATCGGGATTCCTAGCCCACATCTCCCCATTGAAAGAATGATCTCTTTCAACACAGATCTAGAATGATCGTCTATCCTTTTGTCAGTGTCTTTTTGAACGTACCAAATGCAATCTACTGATGGGAGATTAAAATGTTTGATGAAGAATCCCGAAGCTACTTGAAAAATATAGGACTTTATTCTGTCGATATTCCCTTCTCCCATTCCCTCGCTGTCAATCAACCTAATTGTCCACTCAGGGTCTTCATGCTTTTCTTTGATGAGAACGCTTTGTAGGCCCATTGTCACTCCCTTAGGTGAATTTCCCAAACTTTTGAATATTTCTTGACCACAAATCTCGTTTATCAATGTACTTTTTCCAACACCTTTGATTTTTTTCATATTTATTTAAGAGGGATATTATTATTTTAAATTATTCTCAACATATAAATTTATTTTAACCCATTTTCCCCATGATCAATATTGTAAGATGCTTTTTCCCTTTCATGTCATCTGGTTTGATCAACATTTTCGGATTATATATTAAGGTTTTTTCATTTTCGATGAATTTAGCTAATATGAATTTAAAATTGAATTGAAAATGTTTAATAAATCTATCTTACTTGGATCGAAATCGATAGAATTAACCAAATTTGAGCATTCAGAATCACTATAAAATTCTTTATAATATAATTCTACTTCATCTTTGGTTTCTTCCATTTCTTCTATATCTTCATTTTTGATGGCGATCTCAGGTATCCCATTTTCAATTTTCTGTTTTGCTATGATTTGTCCCATGAAATTTGGCTGATTTTATTTTAATTTTCATCTGAATCTCAATGATTGAGCCATCCATATTCTTAAAGAATATTTGAAGAGATTTAAAATAATTCTTTAGAATTTCCACCAATTGACAGTGAGTGAATAAGTGCGACCAAGATACAAAAACAAGAATTCTAAATAAAAAAAAATGAAGATTTTTAAATCAAAGAATAATTTAAAGTTTAAACTCCCTCATTCATTCACCTTTATAAAATATTATACCACAGAAAATGCACAAACAGAAGCACCAAAAGTAGAAACACCACCACCAAATAAATATGCAAGAGGAAGAACTATCACAAATATCAAGCCCAATTCTTCTCTCCATAGCTATAAATCCCCTAAAAAGGAATGGAAGGAAATTAATAAGACATTTAACGAATTATCAAAGGTAGTTGGTGCAGTGAATACGTATGAGGAATATTATGGATCCAGAGAAAGAGAAAAAATAGAAAGAAACATTGCTATGGCCCATCAATCTGCCAGAAGAAAGACAATGAACATGCATATCTCCAAAATGTTATATCAAGAAGAAGAACAAAGAAAAATCAGAGAAGAGAGGGAAAGAGTTAGAGAGGTTAATATCAAGATCAAGATGGCTAAAGATGATTTCTACAATGCTTCCAGAAGGGAATTATTGGTCGCATTGCATCAAGATACCGATTTGTGGGAGAAACATCCTAATGAGATGATGAATAGAAAATTTGCAACTTATGGAAACAAGAATATCATGAATCCATTCAATTAATCTTCCATTATATCATTGATCAAACAGAAATAAATATTTAACCAACAAAATATATAAAATATAGCAACCTTTATAATTTTCTTGAAACTTTCTTATCATAGATAGAATACATACTTATATAAATGTATTTTTTTAACTCCACAAATCTCATAAATAAATCACTTTTATTTGATTTCATTTAATTTCCAGATGATAATCCTCTTATCATCACTGCATGATGCCAATAAATTAGGGATTTGAGGATTCCATCTTACACAATTTACATCGCTCTTATGATCTTTCTGTGCACAAATAAATTTCAATTCATCTCCAACATTCTTGAAGACACGGACATAATCATCACCAGAACCAGTAGAAATCAATCCATCTTTATGAACCGACCAATCTACACTATAAATGGTCCTTGTATGTTGAGTATTGTTGGTGCAGACATTCATCCATTTGGATCCATCATTGGTGTTAATTTCTTTGAGAATAATATAAGTTTAGTTTATCGAAGATGTAATCGAGATAATACTATATCAAACATGATCAATAACCCATATAACGAATATAATATTATAAAAGCAGAAAAAGTTATAATTCTATACCTTTCCATAAAATTAGACTTTTATCATCACTGCAAGATACAAATTTATTTCCAGTATTTTCGAAAGATAATTCCCATACAGTAGATTGATGTCCAATCAAAGTATCACAACAAAACCAATCATCAACATCCTCTTTCCAGATCTTGATGGTATCATCATAACTGCATGAAAACAAAACATCCTCATTAGGTTTCCAAGATATGCTCTTTACATCCTGAGAATGTCCATGCAATACTGAGATACAGTCGAATTCTCCATTCTCCTCCACGGACCAGATCCAGATTGATTTATCTCTAGAACAGGTTGCTATCATCTTCCCCGATGTATTCCATGTTGCACATTTCACTTCATTTTCGTGACCTTCCAAAGATGCTATCGGTTCAAATTCTCCATCTTGATTTTCCCATATAGATGTGGTAGAATCGAAACTGATATTTTTAATTTAGATATATGTGTTAAATTTAAGATATAATTAATTGATTGATGTGAAATAAATTTGTCAATTATTGATTATATCTCGATTGTTCATTTATAGTTGAATAAATAGATATATGAGAAATAAATTAAAATAAGAAACAGTTCCCAAATTAATTTATTGAGTAATTATGACGAATAATTTAAATTAAAAGGATATTCTGAATGATAATCATAAATGATTGTGAATAAAATAAATTTACCTTGCAGCTGCTAATTTATCTCCAGATGGTGACCATGTAATTTTTCTAATAGTTCTTTGATGTTGATCAACCAATGTTCCCTTTAATTTCCATTCCCCATTTATCTCACCCCATATATGAATCACTTTATCTCCCCCACAACTTGCGAGATATTTTCCGTTTGGCGACCATGATATATTCCATATCTTATCTTTGTGTCCAATCAATTCTGAGACTTTAACCAATTCATATTTTTTCTCTTGTTCCATTTTTTTTTATTTATTTTTTGAATATTTCATCTTTAAATATGAATCTCATTAATAAACAAATTTTCGTGTAAATCTTGATTGATCTTTAATTATTTTGAAGTAAAAATAGTAATTTAGGAAACTGATGAATAGACCCAATATTGAAAATCCAAAGTGTACCTGAATGCCCAATAATATGAAAGGAATTAAGATTATCAGTGAGAAGTAAACGACTCTGAACATTATTTCTTTTGTCAAAAATATTGAAACGATACAAAAGATGAAAACAATCATCAAGTTGATGTTTAAATTTGAGTAATTAGTGATAGATTTTGGTGCAATTGTTTTCTCTTGAATTTGTTTATCGAAAAAAAGATAATGGACTATCATTTTTTTTGCTGCTTGCTTAATTTTTTCCATTTTTTTTTTTTTTTTTATTTTTTTTTTTTTTTTTTTTTTTTTTAATTCTTTATTCGATTTGGCCAAGTTTCTAACTCCTTTCGATAGCAAAATAGACTTTAAAAAAAAGGTTGAAGAAGGAGTTTTAAAACATCAAGACAAGGATGTGATTCATTCATTCAATAAGCAATGCAACATATTTTAATTAAAAAAAAAAAAACCACAATCCAAAAAAGAATTAATCAATAAATTACACATAAATGAAATATTTAAAGGATCAAATAGATTAATCTTTGAAAAAATACACAGCACCCGGCAAATATAATCTTGAAGCTGAAGCCAGAATAAAAAATAAATTATAAAATTAAAGGGTGCTTGATTTATCAAAAGGAAATTTTATAAACTTTATCGAGCAAACAGAAAATTCCAAGAAACAATATTTGACTTTCGAATAAAGTTATTCAGGGAAATCATAATATGTATTTCACTTTGATTACAAAAAATTAAAGATTTTTGAAATTTTTATTCATTTTAATTTTTTTTTAATTCATAGTAAAACATATAATTAGTCAAACTGATAGCAATACCCCCCAAGAAATGAATAAAACAATGATAAAACGCCAAAATTATTGTTGGAATCAAGATTAATATTGATAAGTATATTGGTCTTGAAATTATTTTTTTATGGAGTGCTGTAAATGAAAGGCCTAATGTTATAATAATAAGCAAATTGGAAATTATCATAATTATCATTTTTTTTTATTTTATAAAAAATATGAAAAGTTATTGAGCTTTTTGCAATAAGGCGATGTGGCGAAAATGGCCAAGCGACATCGCCAATTAATTCCGAGTTCGACTTGGGAT